>VWYP01026408.1:238478-300040 GCA_013400435.1 Pycnonotus jocosus
AAAAAAAAAAAAAAAAGAAAAAAAAGCCCTGGGAGAACAAGCGCTACAGGAGGAGGTGAAAGATGTGGGCAGATTAAAAAATAGAGTGCCAAATTCTTGGCTAGAGTAAATAAATAAAGCTCTTTTGAAGCTACTGGCGAGACACCAGGTAACCTGACCCAAAATTTGTACAGGTGGGTGAGCTCTTGCAGGACAAACTTCCATATGTTTGTCATTACTTTTAGATATCTCACAGCTGCTCAAGTCCTGCTCTTCCAGAACCTTCCTCCTCTGTTGTAAAGGGAGTACAGCGCGGAGGTGTTCTTCTCTCAGGTAGTGGTGTTGGTTGGGTGAGGAAGGTCCCCTCTTGTTTTCCTCGCAGGTTTTTCTAAGCCAGGCCTGGTCAGTGGCACACAGCAAAGGCCCTGGAGGGCAGAGGAGCTGGCTGGGCTGGGCAGGGGCAGTCAGAGCACTCAGCTCCCTGCCAGCAGCTGCACAGGCAGGAGGAGCCCCTGCACAAGGAAGGGCGTTGGAAAGTTGGCCTGACATGCAAAGAGATGACTTTCAGTGCATCCCTCCACCTTGCAGCAGTCCTTAAAGCCCCTAAAAAGGCTGTCCTCCAGTAATAGAAAGGAAAACAAGTGAACCACAAATCAATGCAATATTTGACTTGACTTTGGAAGCTATTTCTCTGAAAATGTTCAAGGCTCTTATGAGTAATGCTGTGTTTAGCTTACTGCTAATGTAACAGCTGAAGAAAAATGCATTTTGCTCTCTAACTTGCTTATTAGTCAATGGAAACTATAATCACAAACAGTACAACTCAATTTAACCGCTGTATTAAATATTAAACCTGAAACTGTCATTACCAATTCTTTTCAATAGGGCATAATGGTTTGGGGGTTAAGTAATATGGACTAGGAGCCAATGGATCAGTCTAATCAAATGAAAGTATTCCTAATGGGATAGTGCTGTATGGGAAGGTGCAGTGATGCTGAACCTTGGTTTCTAACACTGGGATGATGTGATGTCGACCATTTTCTTGCTTTTTTGTTCATTCATGGCTAACTTTAATGCTGTTGATGAGGAAAGTGATTCAGGGAGGTAGAGAGATGAAAAGCCCACAGACTTCTGGATTTACTATGTGTATCTTCTGACAGAGCTGAAGGCCAGCATATCACCACTTTCACTCTGCAAAATGCTTGAGCAAGATTAGAAGTTTTCTACCTAAGGAGACATAATCAGATTGAAATAAATGCTATGGTGCCTGTACTTAAGAGGAAAAGGCTGAATGCCCTCTTTGAAGGTTGTAGATAAAAAGATGCTATAAATAGTTAGATGTGCTCCTTTACAACAATTTAGATTGATAAATGTTTGTGAAAATAAACTTTTATATTCAATAAAATCCTACCCAGATTAAAATAATCCAGTGCTGATGGTCAGACACAGTAGGCTGCATTTTTATGGCCAGGTTAGCAATCTGCTAGGGAAGGTTTTCAAGTGTTCTGTGTAAATAAAAACATTTAGTGTCCAATTCCACCCATGGCATCAGGAGGCCATGCAGAGACCTGCATTCTGCTGCAAACCCTATTGCTCTGGACCTGCTCCTGTGTCCTCCAAAAGCTCCTTGGCATGACCTGAAGTTCTTTTCCAATTCAGATGGAAATTAGCTTACATCTTGGGCCTGCCCTGGCTTTGTCTATAGACTGTTGGGCTTTGGACACGTGGGTGCCTTGGCCATTCCCTGAGAGTTGCCAGGGGATGGGCAGGGAGAGCCCTGCAGGGCTGGCAGGAGAAACCAGAGCCTGCTGGTGATTGTCTGGAGCTCTGCATGCAGCAAATGTCTGTGAAACACATTAGATTCTCATCTGCCTCTTCTAGTGAAACCAGGTTTTGTCAGAAGATTCCTGACCAGGGCCAGCCTTATTGTTCTCATGGTTCAGCTGAGGTCAGTAATGTATGTAATCTGTACCAGGGTGTGGATGCATCTGGCAAGTAATGGCAATACCCCAGCCTGTGAAGACTTCCCTCTGAATGACAGTGCTATAATTAAATCTCCAAATTCAGGACTCTGAGCCAGAACTGAAGTTTGGGAACTTCATAGAGGTAGGGGCCAGCTGTGGAGCTCATCTGGGGATGCGGATTGCAATTTCCCAAGGCCCTAGGGCAGTTTAGTTCTGGGGGAAGATGTTCAGGAGCTGTATAAAGAGATTGAGCAAAGATAGCGAGTTCTCTTTCACAGCACTAGTCTGAGTAAACAGGTCTGCAATAATCAGCTGTTGACAGATGGCAGCAAAACACCTGTGAGTGACTAAACTTTTCAGCCTCTTAGTCAGAGCTCCAGGAAGACTTGGTGCTGATTCTCAGAAATGAGAAACATACCTTCTAATGCGTTCTCTGTCTCTTGGAACTTTCTTCTTTAGCCACAATAAAATGCCTATAGATGAAGCTCATGGAAGTTCATCAAATTAATTTGGCACTGGTTTATGCCTACTTTTAAAATATGTCAGATGTAACACTAATCCTGTTGCAACCGCACTGTAATTAGTGTTTGGCTCACCCCATTTTAGTAAATGCACCTGACTCAGCTATTTCACAGTTAGATATCATTATGCTTTGAAGCTGTATTTACCATCTGCAGCTGAAATATTTGCCTAAAAGTATCCCATAGACAATAAGGCATTGGCCCCATTGTGTTGCTTGTGCTTTGTTTATGTAATGACCTAGATGCATACCCAAAAGACGACCATTTGCTTACAAGTGTTAGAGCCTCACACATTGTGGGATGTGTTTCTTGACTTTCTGAAGGGATGGTTTCACAGGACAACAAAGAGGAGTTTTTAATTGGACCCTTTGATAAATTGCAGGCTCCATTACAGACCCATTTTAAAATCAAAGTAGTGGGCAGGTTTTTCTCAATCGCATGAGAACAAGATGAAGGTAAGGTAGACAAAATAACCACGATATGCTTCACAAAGGCATCTGTGTCAAAGCTTGGCTGATCTCCAGACTAGACCCTCTGGGCTAGTGCTGGGTGTCAAGTAGAGATGCAAAGCTCAGACTTGTACTTTTGTTGGTGCACACAAACCCCAGCATAAAGGGGACTTCAGCTTTGCTCCCCAAAGGACATCACAGGGCTCCACACCTGGTCTCTCCTACAGGCTGCCAGAAACCGCTGCACAATCAGCAGAGTGTCATCAGCCTTCAAGAGTTCATCCCCAGGATTACACCATTTGCTTAAAGTTCTGTCTTTCCAATGGTGAGAAAAGTATCTCAATTTTCATGTAGAAAAAGAAGTTTTCATTCTTATGGTTATGGAGAAGAGCCTGAAAAAGGAACTTTAAAGGCTCAGCCCCCAGAAGGCATTTAGGTGTGATTTATGTGTGTGACTCCTGTTTTATGGTTTTTCAATGCTGAGGCTTAGCAACACAACCAGCTTTGTTTCATGAGGTAAAGCAGAGCTGGAACATTGCAGATGATGGAAAGTCCCTGGTAACACCGATACAGCTGGTTTCTGCCTGTCTCCCTGCTGCAGCTGTTTGCAGAAGGGCTCTTATCTGGGGCACAGCCTCAGGCATGCCCCAGTCCAGCCTGGAGCTGGAGTCCCTGTGGGCAGTGTGGTGTCTGTGCATAAAACCCCGTTGGAAGTGGGAGTAGAAGCATCCCGAGGGTTGCACCCAAAGCCTGGCTCTGGCAGAGGTGAGTGGGGCCACGAGCAGCCCCTGCCTCCAGCCCTGGTGGTTTGCACACAGCAGCTCAGGGTGCCTGTGCTTGTGCTGCCTGCACACCACATTGCCCGGGCCTGGAGAATGTGCTGCTCACATGTGGATGACTGTATGGAGAAAGGAACAGAATTGTGCTTTTTCTACAGAGGTCAGGTATTCTGACTGGACACGGCTTATCCCCTGATCTGTGGGTCTGGGCTGCAGGCTGGGTAAATGGTTTGCTTGCTGGCAGAGCCCTCTGCAGATGTGTCCACTCAGCAGCTGGAGTTTACAAGAAAATATGACCCTTGTGCATAGATCTCTGGTCTGAGTGGAGCTGAATTTCGTTCACTGCATGCACAGAGGTGATGGACACATGATTTTTAGGCCTAATTTAACCCTTCAGCATTCGGTTTTGTTCTGTTGCATGCCTTTGACACATATTTGGAGGGTAATCTCTAGATCAGCTTTTCCTTTATTATGATTTCAGGAGCTTGAAGAACCTGCTCACATGTTCCTACTGCGAGCTGATTTTTTTGTCTGTGATTTTTTTTCCTGTCCCTCTCTCAGCACTTCTGTGTATTTATTTGCATCAAGGTGCAGGTACAGTTCACATGAAACCAGTTTTGAGCAGTCCATCTTTCCTACCCTCGGTGCTCAACTTCATTCCTAATCCACACTCAGGTGTATATGTCTGCTTCAGGGACATGGCACAGCTTGAGCAGTAAACCTGGACCTACAGCCTTAAAATATACTTTAAAAGATATAACTAGATACTTTGTTCTTGAAAACAAGGCTGTGATCACAATGCTTAAAACAAGCTTGATTAAGAGTATACTCAAATATATATAGGGTTTGATTTTTTGTGTAGAAGAATTAAGCCAAATTGCAACATCTTTATAGTCTTATCAATGACAACATAGGTATAAAACTCAAGACAATTATAAGTTTAATATCTACTTTCATGTGGTAAAAAATGAGAGATCAATTTATTTGAATTGTTACATTTGCTTTATTTGAAACTTTAAATTCATCACTTTTCCAGGAAAGTCTATAGTAGCATTTTACTAGGCTTTTTCATTTAAATCACCAGGGAGACCATCTCTTCCTAATTCACTAAAACAAGAGTTCTTTTTTTATTATTATTTATTTCAATACCAACCATCGCTATATAATCTGTGAGAGGAGCTTCCGTGTTATTAAACTTCTTAATAAAAATGTAGCTCCCTCTTCTGCTGACCCAGATAATTAGTTGTTGATTTTTCAAGGAATAGGATTTACAAATATGTGTTCAGAACTGCAGCTGATTTATTTTTATTTTTCTCTTGGTACATAGTTTTGTGAATATCTCACCAAAATTCCTTATATGTTTCAGCACTCAGAATTAGAGCTAACAGCATTAACTGGGGGAGCATTTCACGAACATGAAGGGTTTGCATTTTCTAAGCATACAAATGTTATGTTCCAAAATAAAAACATGCTCTAATTATGATGCTGCAATAAATGCATGGCATTATTAAGTTATCATTTATGTCTAAATTATGTTCATTCTGCTAGACAGGGAGAGTGTAGCCAGTTCTTTTCTCAGGCTTCAGTGCAACAGTCCAAGCATCTTTCAAAGGTGTTAATACATCCTGCAGTGTAGCTTTGGAGATGGTCCTTCTCTTTAAATTGTTCAGTCTTATCAGAGTAATTAGTGAGTTCAGAGTAAACAATCAAAAGCCACTATGCAGCAAAGTCCCTAAGCTTCCTTTATTATGTTATATTTTAAATTGTTCAAGACACCAAAAAAAAAGGGGGGAAGAGAACACACAGCCCCCTTCTATTACCAGCAATAAATAGTCTTGGCTGTAAACTTCATATTTCAGGTAAATTTTCGTGCTTTCACTGGTACTGAATCTGTCTTTTTTCCAAGCCTTGTTATAAAATGCATACAGCCTCTGAAGAAATCACTGTAATAAATGAGCTTTGCATTCACAAGATGAGTTCCCACATGTGTGAAAATGTTAATATTCCCGTGACTGAATTCAATGACATAATGAATCTACAGTGGAAAATCAGTCTGCATCAAGCAAAGACAGGCATAGCTATGCTGGGCTGTTCTTGGCACACAGGACATTTTGTATCTCAAGTTAAGAAAGGCTAATAATTGCAGTTGAAAGGCAATGTGTGCTAACTGGGCATAGAGGAGTAGATCCTGAGGTTATTTTATTCTACTTGTTGCTACATCTGATTAAAAAATTGTTGCTTGACAGTAAACAAAATGAGAAACCTACTTGAAAAGGACTCTTAGATCTAGGATTGATACCCTTTTAACCTTGAGTCACATCAGGTGTGTTTATAAGATCTTTTGTAACCAGATGTGAACAAACTCCTTCCATTCTTGTTGCCTTTGGGACTGAAATCAGCTGGAAGAGAAAGACAATGCACTGGCAGTGTGATCTCATGTCTGTGCTTACATTGGAACTATTACTCCATGGAGCAGACACAGAATTGTTGCTTTCACGTGTTTCAGGTGAAAGTGAATCCCTAATGCAGGTGATTAGAAAACTGAGTGAAAGAGTCTGTCCTTTCTGGTACTGAAAGTTGCAAGTCTAACACGTGTGTTGGACACCATGTTAGAAAAAATTGGTTTGTGTAATTAGAAGCAAAGGAGACATTGTGAAGATGCTAGTAGTAAATCTAGAATGCTGTTCCATTTGAGAGTATGATCAGTTAGCTATAAATTCACAGCAGACTTAGTGCCTCTTAGGTATAGGACTTGCCTAGCTGATTCAAAAGCTGAATGACACCAACTTTATATGACTGCAATTGTATTTCTTTCATGGAAGGGCTAGAGAAGAAGCAGATCTGAAATAAGAGAGATTTGTCATCAATAGGCACATTTTCTTCTAATTCAAGATAGTAAGGAAGGGAATTACCACATGCTGAATTTAGGAAAGACAAAAATACACAACCCAATGCAACTTTTTATGAGATGAAATCTCCTGCTGCTCTAAAGAATGTCTCCAGGACCAATTTGGGAGATTTAGTTCAGTTCAGTTTGGGGGTCCACAACTCCTTATGTTCAGGAGCATTGCACTGATCAGAACTTACAGGAAAAGAAATCTAAGAGCTTGATACAATTCCTGTGAGTATATCCACTTTGTTGTATATAATGCCTGAGAAAACTAACCCTACAGAACATAATGTATGCTGAAAGAATGCTTTAATTGTTTGTGAGTCAAGTAGTTCTGTGCTTTGGCATATAATTTTGTTGTTGGTCCTTTAAGTCCAACAAATATGTGGGTTTTGAAGTTCTGAACGTGTGTTGCAGGAGCATGTTCCTTAGCTTTCAAGTTTTGTGCTGGTACTTTTCAGGAATTGGTTGATGAACTTTCTTACAGAATTAATCACATACATTCTTATAGGTCACCAATCAGCTTCAAATCTGGGTTTTGTTAGTCATACTACTCCTTGATCTAAAGCAGTAAGTAGGCTTTTCTTTTGTGGTAGAGGAGAAGAAAATTAATATATTGTCAGTATTGTCAATATATATTAATCATTTGGTACCTTGATTGTCAGGACGAATGTTTTGGACCTGTTGTGGCTGTCAGGTGGGAGACATGTCTTGTGTTGACATGCAGCAGTCATAGATGAGTAGATCTAGAGTTCCTGATTCTTGGCTCATCTTTGTTGCCCCTTTCTCTAAGCTGCCAATTATTCTGAGAAATAATACTTTCCCCTCCATCTCCCAAGTGTGGGGTGAGCTAGGGGCACCCAGTGGGGGTGATGGCTGGGCAGCATTCAGAGTAGTGGTCTCAAATGCTGAGCACCTGAACAGAGATACACCAAGCCTTCTTGATGTGTTGATGCAATGCATTCATGTTTCACACGACCTACTTTAAAAAAAAAAAAAAAAAAAAAAAAAAAGAAAAAAAAATGCAGCCACTCTGAGCCATAAAAATGTCAGAATCTAATTGTGAAGAGGGCTGAACAAGCTATCATAAGATAAAAGCAAATGAAAAGATGTCTCAGAAAGTCTTGAAACCCTCTGTGCAAACAAGATCTGGAGCCTGAGCCAAGTTGTCTCTGAAGCAGTGCTGCGTGTCAAGAGGACATTGAAACCCATTGGCTTCCTGCTGCTTCCACTCTCTCTCAGGGGCATGGACATTTGTTAAGGTAAATCACGACCTGGGTAAGCCAGGAGAGGTAAACCTGGGGCTGAGGTATTGTGCCAGCATATGAGGAAAGATCCTGGCATTTCTTATAAAAGATGGCACGGGATTATATTTAACTGCAACAGCACAATGCTTTGAAGTGCAAATATGAATAGCATATTACACTCAACGATCTGAACGTTCCTATCACATTGGCCACAGCGATCCTGTTTGTGACATTTCACAAGGGGATGAAATAGGAGAGGAAAACTTCAGAGGGTAAAAAACTGAAGCGTGTTCAGGAAGAAATATGGGCTCATGACAAAGCAGCAGTGGTAAAGAGAGCTCTAATTGTGTTCAGGTAACTATTAGGTTAAAATAAACACACCATCTACTGGCACACAACTTAGATGCAGCTTGTTCATAGCTGAATAGAACTGGTCAAGCTGTTGGTCTGCCCAAGACCTTCCAATTGCACCTTGTAACAGCTGGTGTGTGTTAGTTGCTACAGCTGAGATTGTTTAAAAGTGTACTTGTTTGAGGTTTTTCCCTGAATGTTCTGGTTTTATCATTCTACCTTTCCTCTTTGGTTTACTCTCAATGACTCTGCCATAAACCAGAACAATTAATTTTGTTCAGATTTTACAGCCATTCTGAAATGACCTGCTTTACTGCAGCTTCTGCTGTCTTAGATGTCAGTCCAGAGTGGAGCTCCATAGAGGGTGAAGTGCTCTGTGTGTCTCCAACATCCATCTTCAGAAGGAGATGCAGTTTCTTGCTGCAGGATTTCCCAAGACAGTCTGTGAAATGAGTGTCACATTTTCTGCCTCTTTCATGGGCCCAGTTCACCCCGGTGCACTGACCACTCACAGCCCTTCAGAGGGACCTGCCCTCTATTTTGCATCTTCCATTTCTGCATTGCTGTGGTTTCACTGAATGGAACCACAGTTGATTTCAAGAGTGGCAGGATCAGACCCTTAATGCAGTTTTGATTCACATGTAATCTGACAATCAAAAAAAAATCTTGTTAATATTATTCCAGCATCATTTAAGCAGGCAAATAACTTCAGAAGGATGGTAATTAGGTACTGAGGATGGGTATGAGATGGAGTAAGTTGAAAATTGGTTGGGTGACAGAGAGAAGGAAATCGTGAAAAATTAAAAACGTGTATGATTGTATTTCTGACATATGTTTTTAACCCCTTTGTAAGGGAAGGTTTTTCTCAGAGAAAAGTTGTAAACAGTCCAGAACAGCTCTGTGCTGTTATGGGTGTTATAAACGGACTTGAGCTTAAAATGACCTTTAGCACTGTCCATGTCCCACACAGTGAGGTGTGGAGAGCACAGAGCCCATCTCATGGGACACATGGCCTGTATTAATCTGGCTTTTCTGAGACATAAACGTACCAGGTTAGCCAGAGGCAAGCCTGGAGCCAAGGCCTGGTTCACATTGCAGCTCTAGAATTGTTCAGCATTGCCAGCTGTGGTGATCTTGATGGAAATCTGTGAAGACTTGGTGGTTTTCTTAATACTTTTATTTCTGAAAATAGGTAAAAATGTGATAGACTCTCCATTTATAGAATAAAATTCTTATATTTCATGTTTGCAGAAAGAGATTTCAGATTGTGGTTAGGGTGAACACTAAGGGTTTTGACAAGAGCAGCCAGTGAGAATGCAGAAATAAATTGTTAGTTATCATTATCTGAGGCTTTTAAAAATTTGTATTTGGACATAAGTGTTGATTTATGCTTAGACTTTGTGTTCAGAACTGGCATTGCATAGCAGTCAAGGAGCAGCAGACATCATAGCTCAGCCTCCTGTGAGCCAAACCCCTGTGTGAGGAGGCACAGTGTGCACAGGCTCAATTCCACACGGGCCTGGCTGCTGAGCCATCTCTAAATGGCTGATAATGCTGGGGACACACACTGGGGAAGAACAGAAATGCCTTTGGTAGGCCCTCCTTTGGAGGGGGCACTGAACAGCCCTTACACCCTGCCCACCCTTTTGGGCTCCCCACTGGATCTGAAAATACTCAAAGTTGCTGTCACCAGGTCCAGGGGACAGGGGCCTGTGGGAGGTGCATGCATGGCACTGTGCTGGTGATAACAGGCTGGGATGACAGAAAAGCCCAGGGGCCCAGCTCCTTTTCTCTTTATGTGTTTTCTGGCAGGCATCATCATCATTCACTATCTAATACAGGCCTTGAAATATTGAAAGGATTGATGTTCATGAACACATTCAAAGCCCATTTGTTACTGGGTCTGGACTCACTGCTCTCAGAGCTATTGCCATCTGATGCACACGCTGTGTTTTGGTTCAAAACAGAAATAGCCTGATGAAATTTCTTGCTAAAAGGAAAGATATTTCACATGTACATTAGTTATTTTTCATTGCCTCAAGGGGAACCACAAATCTGTGTTGTTTCTAATTAATTGCTGGGTTATGTAAAGAGTGCTCCATGTAGTGAAGTGGAGTGGGATGCTTGACACAGCAGTCAGATTCCTTCCCTTACCCTGATGAGCTTTCCACATTTTTCTCCCTATCTCAACGAGCTATTCTTGTCCCACTGAGCCCTGGTTGCAGTAGATGGTTATATTTCTTTAGAGTGTAGATGTTTGTAAACAGATGCTGATTTCCACAACATCAGCCCTTCAAGACCTCATTGGAGGATGAGCTTGGAGACTTCTCCTGGAATAATGAGAGACCTACTGGTGGTGGCATACAATTATTTATCCTCCCACAATCTGTTTTTGCCTTTAGAATTTCTTTTTTTGGTAAGACCCATACTCAAGCTGTGTGCTTCCATTCCTGCCTCCATTCAGCATCCAGCACCACTTATACCTGGGAAAAGTAAAAATTAAGTATGAGTCTGTGCACTACAAGCAATGGCCCCTCTTTTAAAGCACCTTCTGCAGGGGCAGAGGTGACAGTTCCAGCTGGAAGAACACAGCTTCTTGTGGACCCAGCTGAGTACGTCCAAAATATTCTGGTCTCCAAGTCATGACTTTAACTCAGGCAGTCATGTATATCCTGGCTGTCAAAGGTAAGAGTAAGTGCAGGATGGAGCCCTGGATCTGCCAAATTATGGAAACATGTGTGTAGTGTGTTATGCTGGAGGAGGTCAGGTCAGTGAAAATAGTCAGAGCAAGCATGGGAGCAACAAGAGGGAGAGGGGTGAAGAAAATGGTTTTCAAGGGTATCCCAGGTGAACTCACACCCTCACTTGCTGAGCTAATGCATTGAAAGGGCTCATCCTGTTCAAACTGCAGGGAGGCAAATGTGCATCCCTCTGTGGAAGAGGGTGGCAGCAGTGGGAGTTGGTCAGAGCTGGGTCAGATCCTTAAGATTAAGGGTGCTTGTTTTTTCACGGCCCCAGCTCTCCTTGCAGTCCTGGAGAAGAATGTCAGGAGATGTTTGGGTTGTCTTTTGCTTCTGCTTGTCACTGTTTGCAAAAGGGCTCTGGTGTGACTGGGTTTCTAGGCACTCCCATGATACCAATAATATTAACTTTAAACTGGTGCTAAACCTCTGGTCAATTATTGGCTCTGTTGTCTTTATGTTTAAACCTCTAACCCCCCCTCAAATGTTTATGGACTCGCTGTTGCCTTTGCTGAGCAGTGTACTGTGTGTGTGATAGCCACTTCATATACCTTGGGCAAACATGAAAAATTGTTTTAAATATTATGTGGAAATCCATATGTTGTCTGGAACCCTGCTTTGCTTTTCATGCAGAAAGAGAGCAGAAGAAACAGCATGTACTTATTAAAGCCATATTTCTTCAGATAGCTTAACCTCTGTTTTATAAATTGTATTTAACATCAGTATCATATTCTGTCTTAATCTACTGTTGCATTTTAAAGTCTGTTCCCATGTCAGTCTGGAGTGGTCCATGCAAATCAGTCCAATGGAGAGAAAACAGGATAGTATTATGTTGTGTCTCTTTAGTGTTATATCCAATTTTATGCTTTGTTGAGAGCAGAAGTCACACTATAACAATCCCTCAAAGGCTCGAAGCTAAGGGAACATTAATCAACAGCAAGAATAAGTGACTAACTATAATGTCCATGTTGAGGAAAAGAGTTTGTATCTGGTTGCATGCAATCCATCTGATGCCTGGGACTTTTATCAACTAAGGCTGCGGGGGAATCTTTAAAAAGAAATATTTGAGTAAGAATGATTTATCATGTGACTGAGATGAGTCCACTGGGAAAGGTGACTGGCCAAGTCCACGTTGACTAAGTAGATCAAGAAGGAGTGCCACAGATATGTCTCAGTTTTAAATGCCTGTTGGTTGGTCTCATTAATCTGCTAAATTACCCAGCTCAAATTGCTTATGTGTAAGTTTTACATCAAGGTACACTATTTTGTATTAGCTGCCATATAAAAACGAAACAGCCACCGAAGGTAGGAGAGAGCGAGGGTGAGTTATTGGCTGTTAAATAATCCAGCAACAAAGTACTTACTCATGGGGAACAAAAATTGCCGAGAAATATTCACAGGGGTATCTGATAATGTCTAATTTGTTCCCAGAATCACACATCATTGTTTCTGCATACTCCAGAGAGGCAAAAACAGCACAGGAGAGAAACAAATATACACAGAGACACACAAATAATTAACAGCCACGGGATCATAGAGTCCAGTATTAGATCTAGAATACAGTGAAGATACAGCATAAGAAATGTTTATTATGAGTAAAGCTGAAAAAACTTGACATTAGGGCTGGCTGATTGCAGTTATGAATAACAATTCTTAAATCATCCATGGCAAACTCTTCCTACAAAGGAAATGAATTGTTGCAACACAATACATCCTTGTTGTATCGATATGATTATCTAGTTATCCATAACATGTTGTAATTTGTTTTGATTTTTAAGTGTTCTTTAGCTGCAAAGCCTTAATGAGGCTTCTCTAAATTGATTAGGAACTGCGAGATACAGCATGGTTCACAGATTATTTCAGAGAGCTGTCAACATCCTGTGACTTTCATTTCATTGGATTTAATGATGGTTGGAAAAGGTGTGCATTACAGCCAGATACAATCACATTTGTCAGCATGATCCTTTTAAGTGCAATTCAATTAAAGTGTTATTCTCTAATTTTATTATTGCTCAAGCTGAGTGCTAATGCTAGCTACCAATAAAACTACAGGTAGATAATGGTATACAATTTAATTTAACTAATTGGAGTTTAGTGATCTAACATGCTTTTCATATCTTAATTCTTTGAATAATCTTTGATTTTAGCATCTGGTACAATTCTTTTAATGGAAAAGGGCAACTGAAAACATCAGTTACATTTGAGATTAAATTATCTAGTAACATCTGCCTTTAACAGTGTATCAGTATGCATGCGAATTTTCCTCTATTACCTGCCACTTGCATCCATTTTCCATTGTCAGTATGCTTGACCTTGAAATTAATTTATCTAACTGTGCTTACATTCCTTATTAAGTTAACTGCAGACTTGGAGTGCCAGAAACATTCTCACCAAGGGGAAGCTGGCTAGATGACAAATTAAAGGGTCAGGAGCGAGATAAACCAGTCCCTTCAACTAGACAAAGCCTATACTTTTTCCTGATTGTGAAGAGTTACAGATAAATAAAGCACAGATGCATGAGCACATAAATACACTGGGAAAAGATTATTTTATTTACTTGTAAACTCCTTATTTCTGCCTCTCTATACTAGTGTTTTTAGTTGTATTGTAGTCTTGTATTTGCTTTATTTTGGGACACAGATATTAAGATTTGTAAACTAGGGGAAGCTAAATTATTGTCACTGCAAATTTATAACAGGAAGTTCTATGATTGCAGTGCCTCAAGCCTGCCAGTTCAGACATTTTACTGTGAACTGAATGAACTTAAAATATTTCATCAAGAAGGAGAACTGAGCTCCAGGGTGGTGGTGCTGCCCCATCTGTCCTACAGACCATGTGGCTGTAATCCCCTGATGTGACTGGAACGTTTTGCATTAGGCAAACTTTTCTGTATTTTTCTATAAAGAAAATTAAAGACATTTAGGCCACAGCCCCTTGTGCAGCAGGATGGCTTTGTTTTGGACTCTGTCTGCTTTCTCTTTCCCACAGAGCCATGATGCTAGTGCAGAAAAAACGTTTCCCTGTGTTCTTCCTTTCTGACAGTGACGAAGCCATTAAGCCACTCTTTGTCCAAGAGTCACTGTAAGTGACTGCAGCTGCAGAACATCCACAGAAAGCTGAATTTCTCTGACTACCTCGCTCAGGTACTTGCAGCAAACCCATTGCTCCAACAAACAAATCCATGTCTATCTTTAAAGGGTTTGTGACATCTCTGTGACAAAGCAAAGTGCTATCGTTCTCAAGATATAGATGGCAGTAAAGGCACAGGGGAGCACAAGGAGTTGCCTAAGGCTGTGCACAAAACCTGAGTGCAGGTTGTGCTGTAACAACAGAAGAGTAATGGCACAGGAAAGTAACCCAATAACCCAGGTCTCCTCCGAATGGCCCCATCACCAGGCTTCTCCTGCAGCAGTGTCAGCTGTAGCCAAAAAGTGAATTCTCCTTTTTCTGCTCCAGTGTGTATGGATTCATGTTCTTCCCTTGAATAAGCTTTTAAAAAGAAATCCAAAGTACCTACAAGGCCCATTTCTGCATGCTGTGGATTTTTTTTACCAAATGAAAACAGATTCCACTTAAAAAAATAGCATCATCTCTTTCTCCTCCATGTTCTTCTGCTGTGGTATTTGCAGAAAGAATGAGTACAGAGACCTTTTCCATATGCCCTTACTCAACTGTGTCCTCAGTTTCTAGCTGCACTTGGTTATGGAACGCTTTCAAAAATACATAATCCAATCTAACATCATATCTAACATCAGTCATTTACCTAAAAGCATAGTTGATTAGATAGTTGGGAAATCACAAAGTGTCCTTCTTGCTGGTGTGAGTCATTGTCTCACTTGACATGGTCTTTCACACTGTAGATAAATTGAGTCCAGATTTCAACAGCTGGCTTCTACTTTAAAAAAAAAAAAAAGGCACAATATGTAAGAAAAATAGCATTGATGTCAGGGGCTGGATAAAGGGCTCACTCTGCATGCACATATTGGCCTTTGTTTGGTTTATATCTGGGAGCAGGAATACTGGCTGCCATTGGGCCTTGACATTGGGATAAACATGAGAAAAGTCTTGCATGTAACAGAGGCTGCTGATTATCGATGCTGAAAATTCACTGACTATTGTGAAATATGTTGTGTTTAAAAAGTCTTGATAAGAGATTAATTTTGTTCCTATATCTTGCAAAGTCATGACACTGCTGATGTGACATCATTGTTAACATGTATACAATTACTGACTTAAGTATCATAATGCACTGTTTGGATTTTCCTGCTTTTCCTGCTGTGATTGTAGAATATACTTTGAATTCCCAAGACAACAAAAATTGTCCATTCTGTCATTTTTACATAGTGGCTACTGTATGTGATGTTGGTTATTTGATTGAATATAAACATTTTTAATTTATGCACAGTTACTGGCAAAAGTTTCCTAACTAGCTTCGCAGCAGATGATTTGGTGATGCTGAGCTTAGCAGTTACTGTCCCTCAGCTATATTCTTAAAAATAAAATTAATCAAGACATATGTTTCCTTAAAAAGGCTAAGCTGTAGTCTATATTTTTAGGATTTTAATGACAACAAATTCAAGTAGAAGGGTTGATGGGCCTTTACTAGCTGTGAACTCAGCCTAGAAGCTAAGAGCTATGCTGAGCTCTCTCTGGGATGTGCTTTTCTGGGTAGAAGTGAAGATCCTACTGATCAAATTCACTTCTCCTTCATCCAGCACCAACCTTGTCCATGGACAGACATTTTTAAAATGAAATCAGCCATTTAACTACCCCAATGCTGGATGCTTTAGCGTTTTCTACAAAACCTGAAGAGAAATATATGCCATTAAAATGATGCATTTTTTCCTGTTTTCTTTGACTATAAGGATTGCAGAAGGATCCTGCAGAAAGATTTGAACATTCAGTTAAGAAAATGATAATTTTGCTTTTTGTTACACTCAGGATTTCTCTTCAGGCCACTTGAATTGTGGGTAATGATGAAATATTTCAACAGATAATAATATAGACTTGTATATAATTACAACCATAACTGTTTGTTTTTTTAATTGAGATGTATCTTACTGAAATATTTTTCTTTATTTTATGTAACAATTCAGGTTCATGCTCAGAGAAACTCTTGAGAAGCAAGAAGATACAAGTTCTGTAAACTAAACAGTGATACATTCATTCTCACTCAAAAAGCTCCATTTAGATTTTTCCACCAGGGATAAATAGGGGAAATCTATTTAGATCTAAGTACTTTGTCATGATGCAGTGAAGTGTAGTCTGTACACCAGACCTAGCAAACTGTTAAATGATGCCATGGGTGCAGTGCTAGTGGAATTTTAGATGAGGTTTTATTTCATGTATATTAGTTTTTTGTTTCTTCTGTATTTTTCAGAAATGTTTTCTTGCTTCTATCAATTGCAAGAGTACATAAAACATTCATGATGAAGCAGTAAAAGAAATGATCTCCAAATATTACTGCAGATCCCTTGATAGATTTCTGTGCACTCTGCAACCTTTGTCTGAGCTAATTAAATAACTGGCAGAATAATTCTGGGGATGCTTACAGATAGCACTGTTGTGATGCTATTTGCAGAATGGATTTTTTTTTTCCTTAAACCTCCTTGTCTATGAAGCAACCCCAGAACCATTTAACCAGGGAAATACCAGGCCTAAAACTGTGTACAAGGGTTATCAGGGTAAAAAGAACTGAAATGAAAATAATAAATTGAAAAATAATCAAGAATATAGTAAGCCATCATTAAAGCTGAGTATAAATGAATGGAAGTGAAATGAAATGTTTGGTGGGTTCTGGAACATCTGCTTTTATAAATCATCATTAATATGATAAAGGCAGTCTATTTTTCCATTCAATGGGTTATGTATATTGTCTTGTACAACTTGTGGTTGGGGAAGATTCTGTTTTCCGTCTGAGTCTTAAATATGCTATTCAACAGCTTTACTCCTAGTGCCTGACTAAACTCTGCAGTCTGAAAAACATGTGTTTTCAGAACCCAGTACTTTTTGTTTCTAATCTGGCTAGTTTGTGGTACATTAGTACAGCAAGGTCCCAAATGGATTTGGTACTTTGTTGAACTGAGCTCCAGTGCAGAGTAAACAGAGTCTTTGCCCCAAAAAGTGTAACCTTAAAGGAAGAAAAAAAATAATTTAATAATGCTAAAAAAACAGAGGAAACTGAAGCACTAACTGGTAAAATGACTGCCCACTATTTCACTATCAGCCAAACATCTGCTGAGCAGAAAATAAGATCCAGAATTCTTGCTGCTCAGTGCATCCTGTGTACCATCCTGTGTTCTCCAACAAAATGGAGCTTTGCTGTGTTTGCTGCCCTATCATGAAAAAAATACCATTACACATAGACTTATTTGAGTCTTGTCACCATTTAAACGCTCCAAGGATGGATAGGATATCTAAATATTCCTGAGGCAGAGGTTTAGCTGATGTGACATGTAAATGTATTTCCAGCTACAGTCTGATAGCACATCCACAACTTTAACAGAGCGTTTTCCAGACCCTGGTAGCATTTTAGCTATTTAAAGAAGTAAATACCAAATGCTTGCAGGAATTAATTAGCAGGAATATGCAATCTGTAAGGGCACTGCAACAGCCATGTCAGAGACAGAAGGTCAAAGGCCCATTTAATTGTCCAGATGATCCTGGGAAAGGTGCTTGCTTGGCTGAGAGCAGAGGCCAGGCACTCTGTGGTGAGAAAAGTGATCTCAAGCCTTCGTGTGCTGTCCTTCAGCCCCGGGTTGCTGTCCTGTTGTTAACAGCAGCATCGTGGCTCCTTGCAAGGATGCAGGCACTGATCTCAGCTATCAGCAGCTCAGAGCCAGGAGGACATGGAGGGGTTTGCAGATGAAAGCCACCGTGCTGAACTGCATTCAGGAGCCAAGGGCCCCGTGCTGGGCTCAGATGTGCCCTGCTTAGCGTATCTTGGAGCTCTGCTCACTGCAAACGGCTTCTCCCGGGAGGCAGGAATTGGTGTTTGCTGTAGGGTGGGAGCAGACCCGTGTCACCCGCACTGCTGGGAGCAGAAAAGGCGTTTTTGGGAAACATGAGTGTAGGGGGGCTGTCTCAGCTCTGGACTCGCTCCCTCTGGGTCCTGGCAGTCCTCAGGGCTTGAGCTGCCTCAGGTCATGCTGTTATTCCACTGGGTGCTGTTCACACAACTCTACAGAGCATGAAGGACCCAACTTTGTGTGCATGCTCTCTCTCTAGAGCAGGAATTTGGCCAGGATATCCTTTTTGTTCCTCTGTTCACACAGGCTGAAGGAAGACAGCAATTGGCTTATTACAGTGAGCATCCATTCTTTGTATTAACTACTAGTAGAATTAAGTGAGCAATTTATTTTTTTCTTGGAATATATTAGGATGCTCTTGAAGTAGAGCCCTTATATACTAATGCAGGACTTTGTGTAGACTGTCATTTCAAGGAAATTTTTCCACTGCGATCAGTGTTTATTTTAATGCTGAGCTTTTACCACAGCAGCAGGGTAAGAAGATGCAAACACTTTCTTGTATGAAGAGATTTGCTGCAGCTGAGACACTGAAGTTTTCCTGCAGCCAATACAACTTCTGTCCTGCCCTGGTGTTTGACATGGTCTTGCAAAGGCTCCCAGAAGCACAGACTTCTCCCTCTGAAATGCAGTAATTCCTGGAATACTTTAAAGTGGTTTCTGGAGGTATTCAGAGTGATGCAGGTGTATTTTAGGACACTTGTGAGCCTGCTTATCTCTGAATTGTGGTGTTGTATATATTTTTGTTTCTATTTTTAATCCCTGTGTGGGTTTGCAGAGAAGTTTTTCATAATGTCAATGGCTACTGCAACACAAGCTGCATGAACTATTCAGCAGAGGCAGTATTGCTTTTGAAAGCCATGTCAAGTTTGGGTGAAATGTGAAATTATGAGCAGTAGTGACCAGAAAAGAGCTGCACGCTTGATACTGTCTCCATTTGATTTGGTCCCCTCAGCTTTATAATTTACTGCTTAGACTAGGAAATTCCCAATAACCTCTGGAGAGTGGCAGGTTCCCTCCTCTCTCCTGATGCTGAGGCAGCTGGGAGCCAGGCCTGGGCAGAGTTTGGAGCAATCTCAGGGCTGTTGTAGCCGGTGCTTTCAGGGAAGGTTCCAGAGGGGTTGCTTTTGCTGTTAGGTTGCCAGAACATCGAAAGCCTGTGTGTATGCCCTGACATCCCTTGCTGTCATGGGCTGGGGAGGCTCACTGCCTGCACAGGCTTTAGTGCAGGGCAGAGCAGGATTCCCAGGTCCCCCACTGGCAACAACCTGGAGCTCCTCTGTGTGCTGACTCAACCCTGCCTCCTCCCAGGTGGGCTCTCTCTGAAGTCCCTCTGCCACATCGCTGAACACTAAGTAGTTTGAAGCAAGTTATCTCCTTTCTTTCTCTCTTCCCCAGGTCATTAGCATAAAATTCAAATAGGTTAAAATATTATTCGTCTCTAACACTGTGAGGGGACAGAGGCCTGGCTAGCCCAGGTAATCATAGCAGAATTCAAAGCCCATGGTTGTGCTTTTGAGCAGCAATAGGTTACTCATTACTGCAGCTTTGAACAGCTTCCCTGTGGGTTGTGTGCGCCTCTGCCACCAGCACTAGTGGCACCGATCAATTAGTGTCACAAGCAGTTTTAGAAAGGGCCAAGCAGGGAACGTGTGTGGAGCTATTCTCCCACCTGCTGTTCTTACTGGTGAAGCTGGAGGGATCTGGCCTGCCAGCATGGTATCTCTTTGGGAGCTAATTAGTTTGGAAGATTACAGAAAGCAGGATATATGAGCTGCCTGATCAATCTCCTCCACAGCCCTGTAAAGGGAATAGGTAAATGTCATTTTCATAACACCGGCATAAAAACTGAGGTGCAGAGGCCAGATGTGCTCCCTGCCACAGTTCACAGCCATCAGATCCAGGAGCATGGAGATTGGAGAGGATTCCTCTGTGGGAATATCTGGGGTGGGGGAAGCTGCTCCTTTTGGAGGGAATCCTGAGGAAGCACAAGTGGCAGGTGACTGCAGTGACCTCAGGAGCAGAGTCTGTACATGATGTGCTCTGAGCCCACTGGAGCCAGTGCTGTCCAGAGGGGCCCCATCACGAATCCCCCGAGCTCTGTCCCTATCCTGGTGCTCTGGCTGCAGTCAGACTATGCCCCTCACTTTTCCAAATGCTTCTCTGCCATTCTGCTTTCCACAGTCTGTGATGTTTGACTGCTGGAGGGGAGCTCGATGTGCCTTGTGCGGCCCCTTTCGCCAGTTGGGAGGCAGGGGGTTTGTGCTCCTGCCTCATTACTCAGGTCAGTGGAAATAATGACAAGGTTTTTCTCACATGTGCATTCAGAAAAGTCTGCAGTTAAGATTCTATCAAAAATGAAAAACAGTGTGGAGCAAAATAATTATTTTTGTAAGGCGTTTCGGATTTTAGCGATGATAAGGGGAACAGCAGGAGTTTGCAAGGGGAATATATTTTATTGATGCCAAGGAATTATTGCATCAGTATTAGAACTTCAGGGCCATGTAAATGTTCGGGACAATGAAACATTACATTATTATGGAAAGATTTTGCCTTTGAATAAAAAAGGAAAAAAAAACATCGAAGTGTTGTAAGAAAGTTATTTCTATGACTATATGGATGATTTGGAAACATTCTCTTGCTGAAGTGGGTTGTGGACAATTCTACTTGTCCTTCCTTTTATGTCATTCAACTACAGGTCTGGGATGACTCTTAGGAAAAAAAAAGAAAATTTTTCACCTGCATTTAAAACTCCAGAAAGAGTCAATGACTATTGAAGAATGAGTGATTAAAGATGAGATTTACTTGAAGTTGTTTGGAATTTGGGGTGCTCTAAAATATTCCAAAGTTTTTTGTTTTAAACAAGAAAGAAGAATTCTTTCTTTTCTTTTGCCAGTGTCCCATTTCAATGTTCCAGTCTAATAAGCAAAAGCCAAATTTTGTTTCCTGATGGATCAAAGAGAGAATGCCCAGAGCAAGCCTGCGTGAAGTACACAAACCCAGTGCCTTGCTTTGCAACCAGCAGCACAAATACTTCCCTGGAGGGCAGCTTTGGACAATGCAGGGGCCCCAGCACAGGAACCAGAAGGTTCCTGTCTGCACAGGGAATTCTTTACTCAGGTACCTGTGCAGTAGCTGCTGTGCTGTGCAGGTACCAGGGCTGCTGCAAGAGCAGTGAGAGCCATCTCTGAGTTACCTTTCACATCCCCAGCTGCCCTCTGCAGGTGCACTTCCCCTTTTTCTCATTCTCTCTCAGCATTTGAAATGCACATCTTGTTCACTTAAATTTGCTGCTCTTCTCTGGAAATGCAAGCTGGATTCTCTCTGGGGGAGAATTCGACAGTTAGAAGTTTAGTTCCATTTTTTCCTCTTTCTTAAAGCCTTTTTTATCCATGCTGGTAAGATGATGCCAGTTATAAATGTTTTCTGTTTTGGTTTGAACACCATCTCAATGCTGGCCAAAACCTTGTTAGGGTAAAGTCTAATTGAAGCTGCAACTATTCTCACATAACTTGCTTAATTAGAAGACCATTGTATACTCCACCACCAAACATATTTTTGGGAGATAAAAATTGCTAGAACAAACTTTGCTGGAATAGTTACAGCAGCAGAGCCTTTTCAACACCAGCCCCAGCCTTGCCAGGACCTTGCAGCTTAGCAGGTGCTGAAGAAATCCAGTACCCCCAGGAACAGACCCTGCAGAGTACACTCATTCATTGCCTCTCAGCTAGCACAGCTCTTGAGTCTGGAGCTTTGAACCTGCTAAGAAGTGAAGTGAAACAGCCCCTGGAAGCCCTTTGGAAACGGAGTTAAGAGAAAGCGTTTTACAGCCTCTCCTGCCCAAGCTCAGTTCTGTCCTTGCATTCATCTTTTAAAGAGACACCCATGCTCCCACATTTACATGCCTGCCTCCCCCCCCTTCAACAATGCATGGCTCCTTGACCTACTATTCTTAACCTTAACTGACAAAAAGATTGTAATATAAATAGGACATTTATAACCAGCATTGGAAATCTCTTCTGTTGTGTGATTATCTACAAAGTGTTATTACCCCCTTTTTGCACAGGAAAATACGGCTAGATTCTCATTGATCCACCTTGAATCAATGCTTTTAAAAATCTTAGACACATTTTACTTAAGAGCAAAAGCATGCATTTTATGTTTTGACATGGTATTATTGATTGGAAAGGAGAGAGCAGTGCTCTCCACCTGACTGTCTCCTCAGTTTCCTAGTCTGGCAGTGTCTGGTAGCACAACATCCTTAATGGCTTTGCTCCTGTTTTCTCTGCTTGTTGCCTCTCCTCTTTATCCTCCCAGTCCTCAGCACGGTGCCTTTCTCAGTTTTTTAAAGTAATCAATATTGTGCTCAAGCCTCCCGCTGCTCGCTGTCACTCATATTTGGCACAGCCATAAATTATGGATGGGTCTTTCTCAGCCTATATAAAATTTCTATTGCATTTGTCAATTGGTAATCAATAGTTCACTTTTCTTATCCTCAAAGACACACACATGTTCTGAAGTTTTAATGCAAGCAGACCTCCCCCCTTACATGTAGATGAGAAGAGCAGTGAGACTTCAGCTGGTAAGTGAGAAGCTGCAGAGGTACAAATCTAGACCTGGTGGTCTATTTGAGAAGACATTAATATAAATCTTCTATCTTCAGGGCTTTTCTTTCTGCATTTCACTGTGGAGCTACATGTTTCACAGCCATATTAGGTGGTGTTTTAGCGTGGCTTTGCTTACCTGTGACCCTTTCAACCTCCACTGCGCAAGATGCTCACAGTGGTAGACTGTTTGAACTTCCAGAGCTAATGGCATCTGACATTTAAGTCAACCTTAAAGAAATCTCAGCAAACCCAGTCACTTAAACTAATATGTCAGTGTCTCTTTAAGGAGGCATATTGACAGTCTTTGTAAAATGTCATGTTATGTTGATGTCCCAATCAAGTGCACGACTCTCCCTCCCCCTACCCAAGTTTTCGCAGGCTTTGAAATGGGGTTGTAAACCAGAAAAAGGGAACAAATAATTCCTTTGTATAAAAATGCATTTTAAAAAAGTTGGATTGCTGACTATCTGAAATAAGTGAGCAAGCCCTGTAGCATCAACTTCTGCTGCAGCATCTTTAATACATACAGAAGTGCTGTTAGCTGAGGCAAGGAGAAAATACCAGTGGAGTGAGACTGCTTGAAACCATATTTTGCTTTAGGCAAAACAGTGTGCTAAAAGAGCTGAAAACAAGAAAAGCTGCCTACTGCTATCCCTGCAACATTAAACATCAAAACTTGAGCCATTTGCTAGTGAAGGTTGGTCGCTTGAATAAACGCTTGAGATTTGAGAAGCTACTGGTCATGATGGGGAGAAGAAAGAAGAGAAAAGAGAGCTTATTCCTTCAAAAACCTGACACCTCTCCTCACTGCAGAAGAGCAGTTGCTGCCTAAGTAAATCCTCAATTAGGGCTGTTGGCTGCAGGTCCTGGAGTGGTGCTCGATGGAGGGATTTGCTGGAGCACTCTCCATTTACAGCTACTTGTGCTGCTGCACTCTCTGATTCGGAGTCCAGCAGGGTCCGACCTTCAGGCCATGCTGCAAAGGTCTCTTCGCTTTGGAACAGATGGTGCCACTTTTATTCACACTGAGTAGTCTTTTCCTCCTTAAGAGGGCTGACATCTCAGCTAAATTACACTAAAGTAGGTCCAGCTGTCTGGCTTTTCCAAGCTACACTGATGGGAGGGTGTGTTTTCAAAAAAGCATCATTCTCCAAAATGCAGAGTGCTCAGGGGCACTTGAGTGACTCCTTGGTGTCCAGGCTTTTGCTTGCAAACTGGGGAGATGTGAGCCAGGTGTCATTCAGCAGGGAGAGACCAAAATGACAAAAGCTTGTCCAAAAGGGGTCTGCTGCTCATCTGGACTACAGCAAATGAATTTTTTTGTCATAAGGGAATTCAATGGTAGATGACAGATTTGTAATATAAGAGGTAAAGAGATTGTATTATTAATGGAATAAGAAATCGTTTCATAGAAAGTAGATTCTCTTGCATGGGTTAAACCTCTTTCCCTCAGAAAGCTGAAGGTTTTGGGGTGGTTAAGCAGAGGAGTTTGGATGACTGGATGGTGAACCCAGAACATGAAAATCTAGAGATGGAGGTCTGGATCATGGATGTCTAGAAGTGGACATTATAGAGATCTCAGCCTAAATCATGGAGACCTAAAGAAACTCCACTGATCTTGGCTATTCCAGGTGCACAGAGGTATGACCAAAAATATTATGCAGAATGTCACCTTTCAGCCAGCCCAGAGGTCCCACCTGCCTGAATGCAACAGGAGTCCTTTCCTTGGGAATGCCTATTCCAGAACCAAGAAAATAAATGTGGGAGGACTGATAGCCAGAAGGGGTAGAGAGACTTGTCCAGTGCCATAAGGCATCAGAGAGGCAAACTTGGGTGGCAGGATCACCTCTGCTGCCCTCCTTCTGAAGCTTCTGCCCATTTGCAGAGCTCCATTAAGTGGTTAATAAATTAATTTGGGAAGAACTCAGTGCCCCATGGCCTGTGCTGATTAGCAGCAGCACTTCCAGATGATCTGCGTGTTGCTGGATGTAGAAGCCCTGTGCCTGTGTGCCTCTTATTGTAGTTCTGGCAGGGTTTTATCCAGTCACTTCTATTACAATATTTCTAGACTGAACTTAGATGGCAAAAAGAGAAAGAATGGGGAAATATAAATTCAGAGTGTAAGTGAAACTTCTTTGCAATGAGAGAAATGGGGTGTGCATGCATCTCACAGCAAACACTCAGGTATGATCTGTGCTCTTTGGCTTCAGTAGCTTCTGCTCTGCCAAAGGCTGAGCTATGTGACAAGTCAGACAATTTGGGAAGAGCACAGGCTTTCAGTTCAGAGTCATAGCAAAACACTGCAGTAAAGGAGCCCTATGGACTTACCAGGCTTACCTAAGAATCCAGAAATGCTTTTAAGTTTTATGACTTTTAACTCATTTTCTGATTCTAGAGAACTACTTACTTTGGCATGTGTGATGCTGAACTGTAAGGGACATCAGACAGTAGCTCTTTCTTTTTTGTGTTCTTTCTTTCTTGTCTCTGGCAAATGGGGACAGATTAGCTGAGGTTGAGTGACGAGGTCACTGCCCTCAGCTATCTGCAGTGTCCCCACTGCATGGTCAACTGAGCCATTTGTGAATTAGCTGCTGAGCCACTGATTCCTGCAGCACAGAGGTTTAAAGTGGGCTGAAATTGTTTATGGTTAACCTGCACATTAGTTCAGAAGCTGAACCATGATGCAGAAATGGCTTGAACGCTGCTGTATCAAGAGTGAGACAGACAGTATGGGACAGTAAAGCCTCCTTACCTATCAAGCAGAGCTGGTGCTAGGTGTCTTTTTATTTGTGCAGTCTGAGGCAATGATTAAGGCTCTTGTTACAATTTGTATTTGTCTCTACAAAACCTGTGTTATCTCCCTTTCCTGAGAGCAGAAGCCATTTGATTCACTGCTTTTCCCTGGTGCCAGGAAGGTTTCTGTGTGAGTACAGGACCCACTAAAGTCAGCAGAGAAACTGAGAGTGAGAGATTTGATGAATTAATTTTTTTTTTCCACTTTGAATTTCCAAGAGGATATTTTTCCTAGTTCTATTGGAGCATAGGTCATCCCAGGGACACTTCTTTGTTAATATCACTCCATATAATTATTTTTGAAGACTCTTGGACAGAGGGAAGGCATACTTTCCTTGGGTGCACTGGTCAGCTCTGTGTCTGCCCACAGGCAGTATACAAAAAGTGCTGTTTTCATAGACATACCAACCAACTTCCATGCATCTTTCAGCCTTTGTTGTTTCTGTTTGTAGGGCACCATTTTATACTTGGAAGTGGGGGAAGAAGAATGAGTTTATCCACTGCAGACCTTGCATATTTTGCTTTTCTAGAGTTAGTGTTTTGCCCTAGTATTGAGTGCTTTCATTTAAGAGCAGATGGTTAGGAAAGTTAACAGAGGAAGTGCAATTGCTCTTGCTGAGACTCTAAGAACTTGTTTGGACACTCTTTTCCCATGTCTGTGCTGGCCAGGCCATGCTGTCATAGGGCTGCAGAGGGCTCAGTGCCCAGCAGCACAAGTCCCTGGAAAACCAGACTGCTGGTCATTGTATGGTGCGAAACCTTTTCTTCAGTGGAAATCTCCCATGGTCTCTCCAATCTCTGGCGAGCCAACAACCAGGATGAGAAGTGCTTCTCATTTCCTACAGGCTCTAGTTCTCATGGCCCAGTGGGAGCTGCTCATCCCTTTGGGAAAGAATGGGAAACAGGAGGCCAGGCGCCCTGCTGGCGCCCGCTGCCAAAATCTGCAGAGGGGCTGGGGTTGTAGGACTGTAAATCATCTGAAGCAAGAGAGCTACGTTAGTTAATCCCAGATGAGGATCAGATCACCTGCCTTGCAGCCCAGACCATTTCCCCAGGACCACTGCACTGGCTCAGATCCTGTTGGCTCTAATTCCACCCTTTGTTCTATTTTTGTACAGTAAGTTTTTTAATTAGTAATTCTGCTGAATTTATAACACGTTGTGACTGCACGTCCCCTGAGCATAAATAGAGCACAGAGAAGAAAGGGGGCAGTGATTTAATGCCAGATCATCGTGGGCCCAATTCATAAAAATGTTATACTTTTTATGTAGGAGAAGGAGCATCCGTGTAGCATATTTGGAATTCATTGAATCTTCTTTCTTATGCATAAAAGTTGCCAACTGCTCATTACTCACTGAAGGGATTCATAACTCAAAAGAGGGCAGAAGCAGAAGAAAAATGAGCATGCCCTACTTAATGTGTAAAATTCAAATATTAAAAAAGAAAGAAAATCTGGCAGGGATACAGTGTAAGTAAATCATCTCTTTAAAAAAGAAACCTCTAATAATTACCTAAGTACAAGATTCATGGCTGATAACTAGTCAGAGCAAAGATATTCTCAGAACCTTGCTTTAGCTTTTAAACAGCACTGGTGATTATTTTTGTTTTAAACAATGGCAAGCCTGTTTTCCTAGCAAACTGTATAGTTCAAACAAAGCTTTAATACATTTATTGGGGGAGCCACATGCAGGAAATAGATTATTAGGGGAGAAGATGTTCTTCCATTTACGGTGATCCTAGAGCAGAGAATACAGTGAAAACACATTAAGAAGCACTTCACATTTTTCTTTTGCTGTAACCCAACCCAGACTTGTGCCCAGAAGAGACAGCCTCCTTTGATCATTGCAGATCCATATTGACATGTCCCATGCCATCCTTCACTCTCTAATCTCTCAGCACTGTGCACATTGAACACATTGCTGTACACACACTCATTACCGTTCCGAACAAGAAACCACATATGCTGTACCAGAAACCACAACTAGACAAAAGTCATTGGTCAAAGATCATTTACATTCCTTTTTAGTTGCTTCTCCCTCCAGAGAAGCTCTGATTTATCAGGAGATTTGTGCTGTAGTTTTTTCCCGGCACAGTGCTTCTTTACACTTGAGTGGGGATGGGAGAGGTGAGGGCTTTACTTTGCTGCTGCTTTTTCTTTTCAGTTCCCTGACTTCCCAGCTCTCTCTTTCACATCGAGTGTGAGAAACTTCACTCTGCTGTCTCTTCTCACCTGTCTTGGCACCTCTTTTGGAGGAGGAAGAGGGTGGAGGGAGAGATGGTGGCACACGTGTTGTAACTCCAAGTACAAAGCCCTTGCAGCAGACAGAGGTGCAGCTGTGCCTTAGGCAGTGCAGAGCTGCTGTGTGCTGAGGGCCAAGGCAGCACCAGCTCAGTGCAGTACCTCCACAGTGGGCTGAGCTTTAGGGATCAGAGCACTTGGATAGGGAACAGTGTTGATTTCAGATGGTGGGTGTGAAAAGGAAGGATGTTGTTCTAAAAGCTGTGTCAGGCAATGGCCTACCAGCCCAGCCCGGTACTGTTGCAATGCAGGGTTTCAAACGGAGAGCAGCAACATTTTTGCAGCCACAGCACTGCTCTGGCGTGTGCTGGGCAGCCCCTGGGTCTGTGTTTGTGGTGGCTCATAGGGCACCAGGTCCCATTTCATCCCTCTCCCAGGAGTGGGAAAGAGTGTGCTCATCTTGGCATCTCCTGTTTACTGACAGCACCTTGGAGCACTCCCTGAAGTTACATCTGTGTTTGCAGAGACCTCAGCCCTCCCCCAAATACATCAGGAATTCTAGTGAAAGTGGCAGGCAGAGAAATAGCCAAACATTTTTTTACTTTCAAGGCTGATAGACATCCCATAGCAAACTGTAGAAATCATTGCCATCAGTTTCAGTGGGAGCATCACAGGGCCTTTAATGAGGTCAGCTATAAGGACATGGACTTGACACCAGAAGCAATTCCTGATGTGCTTGTTATCTGCCCTTGGAGGAACCCTGCCTTGCTTTCACAGCCAGCAATATACCAAATCCAACAGCTTATTCTGGAGCTCTCTTTGTTTTTTTACTAATTGGCAAGATTCACAGACGGGCATAAATATTAGAGATGGGGTCTAAGGTGTGTCTCTGTACTCATTTCATGCTGGAGACCTTAAGAGAACTGCAGACAACTCTACCCACACCTGTGATGTTTAAGGGGTTGATGGTTTCGGGTGGCAGGAGTCACTGAGCTCCCAGTGGGTTGTTAGGTGATGCATTTTGAAAGCACGTAGCAATCAGGTGCCATACCCCATCCTAAATCTGGCATGGCCAATTTCTTCCTCCAAGACAGTCTTTCCCCTGCACTTCCCAATGGATGGAACACTTCCCTGCCCTGCCATTCCATGACAGCACATACAGCTCCTGCAACTAGTCAAGAGCTGCTGAGTAGCATCACAGAAATGACCACATCTGAATGGACCCCCAAGCAATTCCTGTCCACATAAAGTTCATTTTAAAAAATGCCTGAGATAAGAGCAGCTGTGTGAACATAAGATGCTTCATTATTTTATTGGACAGCTGATTTGTATCTCACTTGCACAATTTTTTCACTGGATTGACCTTATTGCCCTCATTGAAGTTTACTAATAATTTATACAGATTAGAATCAGTCCATATAATTATATATCATAATTATCAGCTGCTGTAAATTTGGGTTGGTCTGCTGAAGTCTAATTACACCACCTAAGGAGCTGAGTCATTTGTTATGACTCTGTTATACAATAGAATGAAGCTAATTATACTGTATGTCTGTGTGTGCATCTTGGTGTGTATTTTCCGCCTCTCTTTATCCTCTTTCATTCCCCATTGATTCTCCAGTGTTTCCAATTATATTAGTTATTTTGTTCCCTGTGGAAATAGTTTCCAAGAGACACTTTTAGGAGCTTGGAATTAACTGATGGTCGGGAAGCTGAGTTTTGTGGCCTTGTGTTTGCTCTGATCTAGAGGTGTCAAATTGCCTACATTTTTGCAAATCTAACATTTCAACATGTTTCAGAGTCAAATGTGTATGCTGTGTATATGCTTGCTGTTGTCACTGTAACATCCCAAGCAGAGAGTATTTTGCCTTCTATTGGAATACAAGCCTTTGATGAGAAATGCAAGGAAATGACATTTTTGTTAGTGCTGTTGCAATGGTGAGAATAGGAAATCTTTGATAACAATTTTTTTGGTAAGGTAGGGGAGAAGTGACTATTGCCTGGGTTCACCCCAGCACTCTCTGAATCTGAAGTGATCCTTCATGTACATGGGGCTGTTCAGGGCTGGGCAGTGCTGTTCAGGTGGACAGTGTTGTTCAGGGGTGGGCAGTGCTGTTCAGGTGGANAGTGTTGTTCAGGGGTGGGCAGTGTTGTTCAGGTGGGCAGAGTTGTTCAGGTGGGCAGTGCTATTCAGGTGGGCAGTGCTGTTCAGGGGTGGGCAGTGCTGTTCACAGGTCCCCAGTCCCTTCATTGGGATCTGGGGAAGGCCCTGCAGGCTCTGTGTGCCCCTGAACTTGTTCCAGGCAGCTCTGAGCCGTACTCTGCTATGTGATCCAAACAAACTTGTCTGATGACTGGTAGCAAGTTTCAACTGTTACTGAATCAATTGGGGAAAGCTTCCAGAGATAGTGTTGGGTACATGAGATGGAAATTTCCAGATAAGGAGAGCATGCAATGAGTATATCCAGTGCTACCAGGAGTTTCAGGAAACAGCTGACATACAGCTCATTCAAATTTCCAGAGGCTGGGAAATATAAACAGAATGCATTTAGATGTATTAAATACAGCAAACATTTTTCTTTTGCTCAGGTGTGCTGCAACCAGAGTGCCGTCTTTATTTTTACCTCGTTCTTCATTTTAGTGCCTGCAGTCATTTTATTCACTGATTTGTTCTGTATTAATTGCAGTGATGTGGCTTGCTGAGTAACAGGTACCTGACCATGCCAGCCCTGCTGTTGCTGCAGGATAATGCTGACCTAAGAGGTTAGCAGGGATCACTCAGCTGCTGTGTGCTTGTGGGGTGAGACAGAGGCGTTTCCACCGGGCAGGTCCCTGCACGCCGCGGGTCACGCAAAGGGAGGGGCCACCTAACTGTAGATGGCACAGCCTTGGTGAAATATATCGATGCAGTGGGTGCAAAATCAATATTAAAAAGTAATCTCACATTTAATGGAGTTCTGCATGGAATGCTGTGTTTTTACTGAGCAAATTGTCCGTTGTGGTCACCTTCTGCGTCCTGCCAGTCAAGGCAAATGTCACACAACCTCTATTACAGCATGGAGACATAAGGGTCAGGAACACAAACAAACTTAAATCAAACTTACTGTGTTGTAACACCTGCAGCACAGAAGAATGTTCACTCTTAACCATTGCTCACACCTTGACCTGCCAACAGGACAAAAGAACAACATGCCTTGGCTCATGCCATAGTTGTTGCTCATTGATTTCCGTAAATGCTGTGGGAAGACAAAATCCTCAAACTCTTCCAAAGAAAATTTAGCTTTTTACTTTTTTCATCTGTGCAACACCTTTCTAGTAAATCACCTCCCTGCTTAGCATCAGAGCATTTCTGTTTCCTTGCTGCTTCTGTGACTTACTGTGTTCAAGCTCTGGTTTAGTGAGGTACAATTGTGGTATTAAAAAGTGAGACCTTCTGTCAGACACTTCTATTTAGGTGATGATAAACAGATTAAAGTCAAACTTGCAAAGGAAAGTAGACTACCAACTAAACCATCAACCATCACCTACTGCAGATTTTGTTAAATCCTCTGGGTTTTAACCAGGTGGAACCCAATCCCTTGAAGAAAGATGATGAAGTTGTGGTTTTACGGGTGCAGCAATGGCAAAGTTCTGCCCTCTGTGCAAAATGTTTACAGTCTCTGGCTCTTCTCTAGTTTCAGTTGCTTATACTAATTGTGTGAATTTATTAGTCACTTGTAATTTCTTCATTGATTTTTGTTAAACTGTTCCCTGGCTCGTGATCTTGGCAACCTGTTTCTGTTGCTTAAACAAGCTTGCTTGTCAAGCAGGTTTTCCCAATGTCACAGTTCCAGTATTAACTCTCTTTATTGAGTAATGCTACTTCTTATCCAGGATGAGATCAGACTTTGTAACAAGTGGATCAAAGCCATCCAGTTAAGATCCAAAACTGGAGCTGAATCCAAGTGGTTTTGAAATTTGAAGATTTTAAGTTGAATTCTGGTTTGATCCTGCCATGACAAAAGGTTCAAGCAGTAAAGTTCAGAGCTAGATTTGTATTATCTCATTAATTAAAGACATTTAGTCACACATTTTGGCATTGGGTCCATCTTTTATAACCAGTTGTCAAATGTGATGAGCTCCTAAACTGTCCAATAAAGAGGTTTAACGCCTGCTGAGAGGGTCAGCACAAGATTTCCTCAGAAATGCTCTGTTGTATTTAAACAATCTAACTTTTGCTGGCAGCTGGAGAAAGCTGGTCAGTTAATAGACGGAAACCTAAGAAGCAGCAAAGGGCCAAACTATTTTTTTTTATCGGGGTTCTTTGATGCATATTAAATGTTACACACTTCTGAACACTCTGCTTGGATTTCTACCCAAATACCAAAGGGCTGTTACAGACATATCCATAACAAAGGCAGAATTACTGAAACCTCATGTGAGAAACGCTGTTCTTAACTGTTCTTAACATATCCTTCAGCTGAGCTTTGCAAATGAACTACTGCTGATTTGTTCAGATATGGCCCAAATGTTCATATTGATTTTGCGGGCTGTTCACCCAAACATCTCAACTGTGGCAAAGGTTTGACCCATCACCCCCGCGACGCCTAGACCAAGACGTTATGGTGTGCAGTGATGCTGACAATATTGCATTTCCCAGGAGTTTTTAAAGCTACAGTGATGAAGACACATCATGATACATGAGCTTCAAATTCAAAATTTCATGTTACACCAGTATTTCAAAATAAATTCCTCAGAATGCTTTTTAACTCAGAATCTTATATTTCAGTTGTAAGCCAAGAATTGGACCATTATAAGTTGTTAGTTTCTTTTCTTTTCTTTCCCTATTTAATAATGAGAGTAGCTGTTTTTCTAGATAAACACACTTTTGCACCAGCAAATATTTAATATGTTTCAGCCAAAAAGAAACAAAGAGTAATAACTGTGTAACTTGGACCATCTTGGAAAGAGCCATGAGTTGTGCAATTGTGGCTTTGTAGTTTATATAATCTGGGAAACCTGATATAAACCTTTCAAGCATTCTGAAGTTAGTGCTATGCCAGAGTTTAAATGAACTTTGTTCTTGTTCTCCATGCTCAGTTGCTGATGAAAAAGAAAACATCAATAGTCTCTTCATGAAATATTTTTAAAATATTTATCTAAGATTAAATTTTTTGAATTAAAATGCTTCTGCAAACTAGTAATGTCCCCACTTCTGTCTGCAAATCACATTACAAGCAGCTATATACATCATTCCTCCTCTAATACAGAATTGTAGGGATCTGTGATCCTTTATGGGCCCATACTACATTAACCTCATGAACCCATCACTAATTCTTTATAATTTCTTTATTATGAAGGGTTTTGTACTGACGAATTTTGACAATGTTGACTTAAATGAAAGGGAGGTTAGGAAATAAATATGGCTTGCTAATAGTGCAGCCATTGTTTTTAGAGGCTTCTAGATTTCCCATTGACACATCTGGTCATTATAGTTCGATTTTAAGCCTTAAATGAAAAAGGAATTTTCTTGCATGTGCATTTGGTTACCTCTAGAATGTATCTTGTCTGTGTCGCTTAAACTTTTTTCTCATCTGTAATTTGATCCAGTGACACTTATCTATTGTAGAGAGATATCATGAAGATCCATTTCATGTTGTAAAGATGTTCCATCAAAAGGTAATTTCCAGGGCTCGATACCATCAATACCTCCTATTGATTTCAGTGAGGTATGAGGTGAAAGTAATCCAATAATAAAAGCATTCATTAATAATGTGAGGTGCAAATGTCAAATTTAGCAGAAATATTCCTGTGTTTCCATCTCCAATGGGTTAGTTTCACCTTTATCAATGTGCAATGATGATTTGACTTCATTCACAATGAACTATGCCAAACACAAGGTGAGCATCAGACATAGGAATTTTCCACTCTTTCTTGTTTTTCTGGATACTTTTTAAATTATTTTAATGTGTTCACCATTGCTAGTACCACTTAAATCAAAATAAAGAAAAAATATCTGATGTACAGTATTTAGCTAATTTCCCATCTCTAACTAGGGCTGTAAATTCCACATAAGGGTGACTTGAGATCTATCCTTATATTTCTTACTGAGGCCAGTGCAGAGGTAGTAGAAGTAAATGTGAATAGTATAAAATGGATATTTTTATTTTACTGTGTCTCTTAAAAAAAAAAAAAATATTAACATAAAGAGGCCTCCATTCTGTGAGCATGTCCTGTGTGATTCTAGGATGGTTTATGGCCTAACCGTGTGTTCTGCAGAATAATCTCTGGATCCCTGAACTTTCACACGCTAGCTTTGCAGTGGCATGTCCGAAAGGATTGGGTGAGTCCCACAGAACGTGATGGAGATGTTGTCCTTGAAGCCTTTGTACAAAATACCTGACACCTTTCAGTGCCAAGGGGAGAAGCTGTCTCCGTTTTCCCAGCATGTTGTAACAACTCTCACTCTGCTGAGCCCCACTCTGGCTGCAGCAGGAAGTTCCAAACAAAACCTTCAAGCATGTGCTTATGCTCAGTGCCAGATTTCAAGCACAGGAGAGAATCCCAGTGCCAATTTATTACTAATTGTCCCTCCTGGCATTGTCTGTTCAACTTCTTGGAACTGCCAACCCTACAGATCTCTGTAAATACTAATCTTCTTATACTTGAGGTATCAGGTTTTCTTTGATGTTACCAAACATGTTGACTCTTATCTTGGTTGAATGCACAATCCAGACACAGTTATCATTAATAATGTTGTGTCTGCTGCTTCATTATGGAGAAAATAGCAAGATGCTTCCTTTCAAAATGATAGCTTTTCAACACTTCAATAATGATCAAGCCTATTTGATTTACACCCTATTTAATGTTCAAAACGAGGCACATTTACATCTCTGCATTCAAAAAGGGAGCTAGGCCTTCATCCTGGTTATGTGTATGTGTGTTAGCTCAACACTCACAAGCCCCTTCCAGTAAACAATATACATGAATAAATATGTGCAGGACTGAGGTCCTGTGCTCCATTCATTTGAATGGCTGTCCTGAAGGCAAGGATTTTTCTGATATATATAGTCAGCTTTCAACTCACAAAGGGTCTGAATCAGCTAGCTTTAACCGGCACAGGCAGATCCATTTAATTCTCTATTCAAGTGACATTTTGCCAAGTCATTAGCTTAAGTAGAACACTTCATGCAAGCAAAGGCTTTTAGGCAGAATCTGAAGAGTTAAAAATATTACACGTACTAAATTTCATTATATCGAAGATTAAATGTCATTCACTAAACTCCACACTCTTGTAAACATAAGGCCTGATCTTCACCTGCAGTAAATTGGCATAGAGCTATTGACTTCACCGGTGCCACTGCAATTAATATCAGCTGAGCACAAGTCAGTTTTCTATACAGTGACATTTTAGTCTCTTCATGACTCATTAACTTGACCACATACTCCCTGTGAACCTGATCTAAAACCTGTATCTCAATTACTTGATCATCCCAAAGAATGGCTAATTAACAACGGCAGGCTCTAAAAAAAAGGAAAAAAAAAAAAGAAGGGGAGATATATTTTTATGTTTTCCATTTGGCAGAGTATTATGCTATGAATAATATAATATGCATTTCAAGATCTGGTTAATTTTGATGTGATAACAAATGGGAATTCCTAGTGGAATTTTTTGTCCAGAAATGTGAATGGTATTATCTCAACAGTTATATGATTAAGCAATAAGACATGCTGAGGCAGGCACTACTCAGGGATGATTGACTGCTTTAATTGATTGACATCCAGAGGTAAAGCCAAGGGCACCAATTTACAGATCAGGTCAATTATCTCCTGGTAATGCCCACTTGGTATGTCTTATTGCTATGCTAATATTAACTGTTATTGAAACATTTTAATGAGTTTTTAATTTAAAAGTGGTAAATTTAAAAAGGGTGAGCATTAAATTATTCAACTTGAAATAATAGGAACAGAAATATTCTGCTTTGGTAATGGTGATGTAAAAGTTTTGTTGTGCATAGCAATACTTCTAGAGATCATTTTAGTTCATCTCCCAAGGAAGGCAAATTCTGTATGGCATTTAATGAAAACCTGCAATGTAGCAGCGCACAAAATACCCAGAAATCACCTGAGCAGCTCCCAGAGCCTGGGAAATAAACATGGACTGCTACATCTGAGAATATTAGGAAAAACACCCCAGGGAGAGGATGCTGCTGTGACAGTTAAAGGTCTGATGGAGGCAATGGAAAGTGCTCGGTGTGACCCCAAACAGACTCCTCTAAAAGGGAGGGAGCTGAGTACAGGGTTGAGTAGGTGTCTCACCCAGGAGGGACATGTCCCTGGAAAGGGGCACACCCAGCTCTGCCAATCCCAACCCACCCATCCCCCTGCTGTCTCCACGGGCCTCAGAAGCACAGGCACAAAATGCTGCAGGGGAACCCGGCTCTTGTCGAGGTCTCACTACTGTAATTTAGCTCAAACTCTGTCAAGGAAGGTTTAATTTCAAAGAGCCTTGTGTTTTTTACAGAGCAAGGGGGTGTGAGCCCCTGGGCTCACTTCCCCACACCTGTGAGCCCCAGTGGCTTGTGGCTGCTCCAGGTTACCCAGAGAGCCAGCAAGGGGGAGCACACGTTGGCAGGGGCACAGGGAGATGGGATGTGTTGGCTGTCAAGGATGTGCACAGCTGCTCTCAGGGCCAGGTTAGAGACAGTGAGAGACCTGTAAAAATTACCAGGGAAAAAATAATCTGAATGTAGTTGCCATGTGAGCTTGCAATGGCAACCAGGAAGATCCAGGATATAATCATAGGACATCACCTCACATGCTACTTGCATCTGAAATCTAGGAAATTGGTTGAAAAGTGTTGAAAAATTATAGTTGCTAGCAAAAGAAACATTAGTGGGTGTTTGTGGAAGCCTGCTGCAGGCCTGTAAGTCTCAGTATTTTCATTAGCTGCATGGATCATGTAGGCTGCAGTATCTCCAGCACTGGGGGTGTTTAAGACAGTGTGAGACAAATCTGTCATGTGGGACACAACAGTTGATCCAGCCTACAGGCAGAAGCATGACCTAGGTGACCTCCACAGTCCTTCCAGTCCCATCCTTCTTTGCCTTGCATCAAAATATTTTAACTAATATGCCAGAATTTCAACTGGAATGGCCAAGACAGAGGAAAATATTATTTTCTGCCAATCCTGGTTTTTATACTCTAACCTTTAGCAGAAGTGGAGGAGAGAAAGGCATGCAGTAATATCTTAAACCACCACTGTAAGACTCAGCAGAACTCATGTGTCAGCAAGTCTTGACAAGAAACTCCTGAAAAAAAAACCCAAACAGGACTATCAGGTCTGCAGACTAGGTGGGTTCTTTCTTGTCTTTTTCCCTCCCCCAGTTCTCCCTCTATTCACTCTCTCCATCACCCTCTATTTAAGGGCAGACAAACTCAGTTATGCTCTAGTTCAAATGAAACTTTCCAACTTACAGTTTCATTGAGTACCAAATGATGCCAAGCAAGCTTGCCTGTCTCTAGCTGACATAACGCTGTGCCACTCTAGTCCCTGGGAGCAGCACAAACACCAGTTATCAATCTCCCAGGCAAGGGAAATTTAAATGAAAGATTGAGGGGAACGTTCTCAATGACAGACGAGCTCTGCGCACCCCTGTTGGGTGTTGCAGGTTGCTCAGTTGTACTCAAAGTGTAGATGTAACATGAGATGTAAATAGCTTTTGAATTATCAGTGTTTGGGGTCAGCACCTCAGACTGTCCTTTAAAAGAATGGCTTTGTAGACGTGGTGTGGAAGTCAGGGGACTTGGTTTCCCAATCACCTTTCTGCTCTTTGGTTTCCCTAAGTGAGGTGGTGAACATTTCCCTGCCCTTGTGAGTGCCGTGAGCTGAACAGTTGGAAATAATCGTTTGAGAGCTAAGGATTTAGTGTTACAAGGGTTAAAAAATGCTACTGGTAGTCTTATCTAAGGCTTGACATATATCTTTATGCAATGTACAAAAAGGATCCACGGTTACAAAAGAGCTGAATTAAGCATCTAGCACTATGCTGAGTGTGAATTGTATAAATAAAAGCTCCAAATAGTTTCAGCTCTTTATGTGTGTTTTCAAAATACCCTTCCTTAATGCTCTTGACTTTGGAATAACTTTTATGGACAAGGGACCAACAGTGATGTGAAGATGAATTTTACGCCCCTCTTAATCCATGCCGTGAAGTTATTCAAAAGTCAGTGAAAGATCAGTTCCAGTTCAAGCCACACTGATGCCCTAATCTGCATGCTGTCATCAGGCAATAGTGAGCTTGGAACTTGCCATATGGGAGCCTGGCATATGTTGCACAAATGGCCTTTTCCTTCCTGCTTCCTGGATTTGCATCAGTCATAGGCTCTGTCGTGGAAGCGTGCAGGAACAGGATCATATCAACCCTGCAGCAATTGCTCTGACATTGCTCCATGTTGCCCATTGCATGCCCATGGGTCTCTGCCATGTTTGTTATTTTCCATAATTCAGCCATATACCACAAATTACATTGCAGTACTGTCCCCATTGCTTCTGGTTTTAGTGGCAAGAATTCACTGACAATAACTATTGCCTGTGGCTTTGGGACCAGGTATTTTTCACAACTCACAAAATCCCACCTGAGGGGTGGTTAAAACAAGATTCATCAAACCACATAGTATTTTGCCTTTTCTGACTGCTCATTGAAGAGGGAATTACTGGATGGTTCCAGGATCCCAAGATCAAGCCAGACAGATGCCACAGCACTGTGCAGAAAGCCATGGTCAGCATTAAATTGAGCAGGAGTTCATAAACCCTGCCTAGACTACGTTGCATTAGCATGGCTATGGAGTGTTTTAATTTGATGGAGTGGCATGAGGATGAGCAGAGCTCCACATCCACCTGGAGACAAACACACAGACTTTACAGAGATCCCTTTTTTGGCTCTTTCCCTCTTTCATTGTCAAGGATGTGCTGTTTCCTTGAGGTGCAACACTTCTTTACAAAGTCAATCTCTCCTGCTAACTAAACTTACAGTTTTTGTGTTTCATCTCCTGAGTGGGAACAGACTTTCCATTTTGCCATACCTCTAAGTTAGGATGTCATCTTTGTTGCTGCTTTTTCTTCATATACAAACAGGCTTCAAATAGCATAAATGCAGCCACTAATGGTGTGTAATTGAGATCCCCAAAATACAGCACATTGTGAGAACCAGGAAAGAGCTGCTGGCTTATTTAAAGGAACATACCATCTTCCCCAATCCCCACTTTCAAATTTGCAGCTGCAGGGGATCTGTACCGAAATGCATAAATATCTTGAGCTGGGTATCTTCTTTTAATAGTTATAAATAAAGTAATAAATAAAACAAATCCATGATGAAGCAGAGCTTCAGCTAAACCCTTTAAATTTCTCTAACCTAAGTACTTTGGATTGTTTGGGGCCTTGATCTTGTGGTAGTTGCTTCCCTGATGACAGGTGAACTCCTCTCTGGGTGGATTTTGTTACAATATCAGGTGCTTCTGCAGAACAAATAATGGTCTATTACAGCAACAAACAGATCTGGGTGAAGTTACATCCCATTTCAAAGTATTTATTTTCCAGATGTGAAGAAACGCAGAAAAGCATTCTTGTGATGTATGTATTAGAAATGGAATAGTGCAGTTCAGTATTCATGAAATACATATATATATATATCAAAATCATGTCAATCAGATAAACAGGGGTTATGTCACTTCCTTTTAAAGGGCAGAAGAACAGCGTGTCCTACAGGAAAACATGCACTGATGATTTGTGCTAAATCTCGTCCTGTTGTAATGAACTGATATATTTCATTTTCCTTGATCATTGAGGAGTTTGCCTTTCAAATCACTGGAGCTGTAAGAAGAAGAAGAAAATAAACATCATACACGTATAGTCAATTTGTGCCCAACTATTCCAAAGCAATATAGGTTGTCAGCAAACAGGGCTATTTGCTGTGTGCTGGTATCTGCTATATGTCGCATATTATCTGTAACAACTCTGCAATTCCTTCTTTCACTCGTGTTCTCTCTCTTTCATCACATTAGATTATGTAGAGGCACTTCAAGGTAAATTTTTAAAACTGTGTGGGAGATGCATGTTGGAGAAAAGCTAAGAAGCAAATATCTTGAATGTTTTTAAGCACCACTCCATCTGTCACCTGTTTTGACAACTTACCTGCACATGTCACCTCTGTCTCATGCTGCTGTGTTGAGTCATATTGTGTTATCTCAGAATAACATATTTTGGAGCCAGGGCTGCCTTAAAAATGCCATATACTTAGTAATTATAAGATAGGCTTCTGTGCTTAAGGACTATATAGGAAGGATTATTTCTGCTCAGCCTTGCTATGTGTGTGGTGTTACCCTGTCGTGAACCCACTCAGTGACACCACACACTTGGGGAAGCTCAAGGTCAAGAGACTCATTTGCATCATGAGTGCAGCACCTCTTGCTGAAGTGCTGTTCCACATTGCCCCCACTGATCTGTCTTATTGCCAAACTACTCCTTCCAGATTGTGCAGGATAACAAATCAGCCAAGACTGCTCAGAGATGACAGTGGTATAAAATATTAATACGGCCTTATAGAAAACAATCTATAGGCTCTTACAGCACCTGTGATTTTGTTTTGCAGTTTACTGTATTAAAAGAGCACAGTCAACTTACAATCCAGCCACTTACAAAAGCATGTTACCTGTAGGCTTCCTGATCATTTACAGTCACAAATTATTCTTTAAGACTTTTCTGTCAGTTTTTATAGGGGAGGAGCAGGAGAGAGAGAAGTCCTAGAACCAATGTGAAGGCAGATTGAAAATACAAGAGTGAACCTGCCAGCTACAAAAAATAACCCACCAGAAGGAAATCTTCCCTCCTGCTCTCTTTTCCTTTATGGCTACTACTTAGTGCTTCTGTTTACACATAGAGGTTGACGTCTCTCATGAGAAATGGAAGGCAGAGTGTGGCCCTTTAGAAAGTCAGTGGAGGAGGGACAGCCTAAAGGGCTGGCTGATGCCTCCCTGTCCTAGCCAGCAGGTAGGTCCAGCTGGTTTGGGGTGGGGTTTGGGGTGGGAGGAGTGTCAGTCTTTACAGGAGAGCTTCAGTAATTCACCAGGATGAGATGCACACTCGGTGATGTTTTACAGAATGTGTAATTAGTCACTGAGGGTGATGAATGCTAACGATCACAGAGATGATCTCTACAAAGATGGCATTAAATCTGTGCTGCACAGGCCCCCACTCTACAACTGGTTGTAATGAACAGAAGGAGTCTCTCTGGCTCCACTCAGCTGTTGATCAGGCCATACCCATGTCCAAATGCCAAAGCTGTCTGGCCAACTTGCCTGCTCACATTCTTGAGGCAAGTGTGATACGAGAGGCTTGCAGTGGAATTTGGAGCCCAAATGCTTGTTAAGTGCTGGAGCACTGGCCCTGCTGCACACCTCCCTGGTGCTCAGAGCACTGAGGACACTGACACTGCAGTGTTTTGAGGCTGTGCAGAGAGCAAATGCAGATCCTGGAAAATAGGAGGAAAGGAGAAGGTTAGGAGTTGTGATTAGCAGTCATCTCTGTCATAAAATGCATAGACCTCTTAAGGGTTAATCACAGAGATGACAAAACTGCTTTAACTAGGTCTGCAGTATGGACAGGCAAGGAGAAAGGAGTGCTGAAGGACTGAGCTTTCTATTTGGGCCTGTAACACAAAAGCCCAGGCATTCCTGGCATTCAGGGATTTCCCCATCCTGGTGGACCTGAGAACAGGCAGTACAGTGCAAAGGCATTGTGTAACTCTTGCAGCTAGCAACCTCTGCAGGAGGTGTAGGCTGAGCCTGGCACACATTGTGAGATTAGCTGGTGTCAGCACAGTCTTTTGGCAAAACAAAATATAAGCATCAAATCACATTTATTCATCCAGCTTGTACCTGTCCTGCCAAGCCTGTGTGAGCTGCTAATAGGTTTGGGGACACCAAGTGGCAATGGAAATACACTGACTTATTATCCACTCATTAGCTTTGCAGAGACAAAACAGATTTGCTTTAAACCAGCTCTGTACTTCTGTAAGATCATTTTGGAAATCCAAGGTATATGTATTTCTGGGGTGGGTTCTGCTATGTTAGTTCAGGTGGATTTTTCTGGCCTACATCCTTCCTGAAAACTGTGAGAGACAGTCCATGGTGTCAGAGGCAGCTCCTGAGCTGAAGAGCATCAGGCATGTGAGACAGCACACAGGGCTTTGAGTAAAGAGCTAAGGAGACAATTATCTATTGTGAACTGTGCATCTGAATGTATGTAAAGATTCCTCCTTCACAGCCAGAACTGAAACCTTCAAGAGAGGAGCTGCAAAAAAGCAACTGAAGACGTGGCTTCCGCCCCATTTTCCTAGCATTTCCCCCTCTAGCATTTCATGGGTAGAGTCCCATGAAATATAGCTTCAGCTTCAGGCACTGTGATTTCTTTCCTGGAATTAAACTTCACCAGGTCAGACATGGTTGGACTCGTGGCCACACCCCAGCAGGAGACACCTTGGGTGCAGCAGCCATCACAGCACAGTCCCAGCAGCCTTGGTTTGTGCATCCTGGCACAACCTGCTCAGCTGTTGAAGGCTTAGCAGTGGGAGTATTCTCTTCTTCTCCCTGAGTGCACCTGGACCACCTGGCATCCCCACCTGAGAAAACCCTCCCTGTCTTCTCCTGACAGCACTAGAAGAGTTGAAGGGTGGATGCTGCCCAAAGTTTATCTTGGGATCAAACATCAGATGTTATAAAGGTCATTAATGTTTTCCAAATAACGTTCTGTTTGCTTCTCAAAGCCTCTGCCAAGTTTATTAGAGGTGTGTTCATAAAATGCCGTAGATGTCTCATACAATATAAAAGGTAGAAGGTTTCCAAACCAATTTGTGATATATCAGTAGCATCTCAGAATATGTTCTTACTACTTGGAGTTGTTCAGGTCAGCTTGCTCAGCAACTGAATGCTTACACTTAGAATTAAAAAAAAAATTGAAAATAAAGTCCATATTGTTTATATTTTAGCAGTTTTTCAGATTTAAGAGTGTTACGTTAACCAAAACACAGCCCAGCTGTAAATTTAGGTTTCACAATCTATCCACATTGAATGCTATTTTTATAATATAGCAAGCTTATGACGTGTAGCACTCTTGGCTGGTGTTCTGCTGGCATTCAGTTCAAGCAATTTAGAAATTCAGAGGAGGATGCAGGATTACTTGCAGAATGGATGCACTGAAAGACATTGTTCCAGTAACAGTTCATCATGTGAGAAAAACAGGTCAGCTAGGGATGGCAAAGATACTGTTGTGTTTCATTTTAAGATAGGTACCCAGGCTTGATACATTTTCCAAATTACCATATGTAAAAGTCTTATGAGTGTTCAGTGACCCATATATTCTCTCTTTTTCATTTCTGCTCTGCTAAGGACAATGGGAGATTTTTGTTAACTACCCAAAGCTATACATCTCTTTGTTTCTAATCAGTGTGTGCACACATGGTCTTTAGCTGCTGTCCTGTGCGTGCTCCCTCACCGCCTCCCCAAGTTCTTGTCAACTCTAATGTTTTGTCTCCTGCTGTGACCTCTTTCACTTGGAGCAAGGCAGGTGACTTTAACAGTGCCAGTACTAGATCCTTATTCATGTGGTTCCTTGTGGCTGAAATGAGGTGAGGAGCAGTTATTGAGCAGCTGAGCAAGCAGATGAGAAGGGATAGCAACGTGAGCAGAGGGAAGTGGTGAGCAGATGGAGGATGGGGCAAGCACCTTTTCAGGCAGGGTACCTGTAACCAGACAGGCTTGATGAACACTCCTAATCGTTAGCTACTTCCTGTCAACAAGGAAAAGAGAGAGGTGCACTAGGTGTTCAAGGCATGGCATTTTTCTTTCCACACAGAAGATCTTGGGAGTTTACTTTTCAATTTTGTTAATTTTGTTATTACTGCAATTGAATGTGCTTATGATAAATATTTATTTATCTACAGCCTAGTTGCCTGTGGTATTATTTTTGAGCTGCTTTAAAATTATTCCTGCCTCTCTTATGTTGAGATTTCAGAAGTGAGTACTGTGTCCTTTGGGAACACTCCTGCCAGTGGATCATGCAGGGAGGTTGATGTGCCTGGCCACTAACAGGGTGTTCTTTAAATAAAGCTCCAGGTTGCATTAGGCTTCCACCATTCTAGATTTTGTTGCAAACTTTTCTAATTAATTACTATCATATTATCAGAAATAACCTACTGAATTTCAGCTGCAAATTACCTCTTTCTGTGTATTTTGTAGAATAGGAACCAAGGACCACATTCTGTAGTTAGGAGTTTTAGGAACCTTATTTGTCCATGTCAATCAACTCTGCAAGATGTATTTTTCAATAAGAGCATCTGTCTTTAGAGAAAAAAAAAAAAAAACAAAAAAAAACCAAACCAAAACCAGTAGTTTTTAAGCCTAAATAATTAAGGCCAGAGCCTTAGCTAGTGTGAACAGGAATATAGAAATCATGGGATACACAGCAGATGTTACCAGCTCAACATCAGCTTTTTTTATATTACAGCTGTGATGGAAACACTGACCGTTTGTTACAAGTAACAATTAGACTTTTTGTATATTGTAGTTGGCTTATTTTTTTTTCCCTTTTCTACCCCTTTCCCCCCTTTTCTTTTCTTGCTCTGTTGGATTGTTTTATTAGAGTTCAAGATCTGGACAAGTCAGGCACTCCTGATAAACCTCTGTTACCAGCACAGCACTTAGTCATAAAACTTCAGAACAAAGGGAATGAAAAACATATTTCACAATATTTATTTCCTTCAAGTCTTAGAATAGACCAATATTCTTCCTAAAGTTCTTTGCAAGCATTCAGGTATAATTTGGGTGAGTTAAGTATAGAGTTGAAAGGGTATGTTTCAGCTACATGAAAGGGGTTTATATTGTCATTTCAAAATGGAAAGTGGAGTATGCATAAAAAAATATGTCTTGCAATTTAAAGCCTGTGTTTTGGCTAAACCATTACTGGACTGCTCAGAATATCGGCTGACAGCACAGAGAAGGAGGTGACTTCAGCAAACGAAAAGTCTCTCTTACATGATATCTAAAATTAGATATAATAGGTACCTTTCAGTACATAGTAAGTCTCTCAGGTTAAACTCCTGCTCAGTTTCCACTTAACCTTTCAACCCAGTCAAGGAAAAGTTAGGTTAAAGTAGTAGATTCGTTTCTCATCCACTCCCAGGGTGTTGGCAGAGGGTGTTCTTACTGTGCCCACTTCCCCAGAGCTGCAAAGGGATGCTCACAGGGGGACAGCACACCATCCATGGACATACCTGAAGAGCACAGCCTCCATGCCAGGGTATTTTCTGTGTGCAGAGAGAAACTGGGATGACACACAAAACAAAGGGGAAGTTAGACTGAATAAATGAGAGATGAGATTGAACTGGAACAGTCATAGAAAAGAGCATCTTTTCTAGACACAGGACTGAATGGTTAAACTTTAAAATTGTATTCCTTGCAATTTCCTTGAGCTCAGTATGGAAAATATAGTTAGCAAGTTAAAGAGGAATAGAGACATAGTATGTTGAGAAGAAATACATCCAATTTTTGACATAAGGCCTCTTTACCATTAATTGCCACTGCACAGAGATGAGTTCCACACAGTGCATGAGGGACCTGCTTGATCAGTTTAGCTGCTCTGCAGGGGCAAAGCTACAAGAGAGATCTGAACGTGGCCATCTGTGCAAGGCACAGCTTTCAGCTTTTCTCACACTGAAAGTTACTCTAAAAGTAGAGATGATAAGACAAAGGCAAGGTAAAAATACTTGCTCAGAACAGCAGGGTGCTGTGCATGCATTCTGAGCAATAAATCAGAGAGCTTTGGTGACAGGACTTGTGAGGATGCTATACCAGGTATGTAGTGAGGAGTAACTCTGTGACTGATTTTATAGTGTTGCATGATAATAAATTCAGGCACTGTGGACTGAGCTGGAGTGCTCCAACCTGCAGCATTCAATGGTGATTCTTGCAGCTGCAAGGTCTAGTGCCTCCTGAGCACTTGGATTTTCCCTCATGGACATAACAAGTTGCAGCTACATCTGATGGCCAAGGCTTTGCCACACATTCCCTGGCTGCTTCTGTTTGCTTTCGTGCAGACTGATTTCAGGATGCAGCTGTGGATGTGTGTGAACAAGAGACTAAATTTTGCTGATAATTTTATCACACAAATTGTGTTTGTTTCCTACCTGATGTACTTTGAGACTAGGATAAACCATCTAATATAATCAGTTATGCATATTCTCTGCACCTAGTTTGCTTCATGTGGGCTTTGAAAGTGGGACTATTACATTAAGAGTAGTTTCCTTGATATACAATTAAAATCAGCCACTTTTATAGTTCACTGTTGCCTGTGTGAATATGACTTGGCATAATTAGTTGTAAGAACCATAAAAGAACTTTGGAGAAATATTTTTCCCTCCTAACTCATCAGCTAAGAGAGCCTTAACTGTGGAGAGTGTAGGAGGCTTCATATCCCTCCTGCTCCTCAGGACTCGATCTGCAGTTGCCAGTAAGCACAAGTCAAAGTAGATTGCAACTGATTCATCAGCTTCACGAATGCTAGCAAAGAAGTAGAAGTTGATTAAATAATGAATCTTCACTTGGCAAACAGGACAGGAAAAGATTAAAGAAATTTGTTGGCTGGAATTGTAGATTCACCTACTCCTACTGACCTAAAGGTGACAGACATATGGTGGAGGGAATGTGAAGCTTTTAGGAAACAGAGTCCTTGGAGCAGAACTGCTTTCTTCCAGGAGGACAGTGGAGTATTTATATTTCAGAAGGGACTGAAGGTGATTGAGGAACTTTCTCAGCCCAGGCCACTCATCCTGCCCTGGGCTGTATTGTAGTATCTTCTCCAAAGGGTAGACCTTTACAAGAGCTTCAAGGTGTCAGGGAGATACCTCTGGTCCTTCAACCTCAGCTCTAGCTGCTTTTCCTTCACCCTCTGAGAAGTGTAGGCTTCATTTCCTTGCTGCTGAGGTGTCCCCAGGGCTGTGTCCCTGTCCTGGGCTGGGGACAGCCTTGCTGGGGATAATGAGGCCTCCCGAGCCTCTGCCCTCCCTCAGGCAAGCAGGAGTGTCCCATTCATTCATTCATGCATTCAATCAACCCACTTAATAAAAACGTGTGGTGTGGGAGGCTGGGATCACCCCAAGCTTGGCTGGGTTATCAGGTTCTGAAGGAGAAATGAAGCTCACAGAGTGATACCACGTCACACCCACAGCACCCAGCAGTGTCGATCTCAATATGTTTTATTTTGCAGTAACATCCTAGCAACAGAGTCAAATACAACATAAAACATAAGAACAAAGAGTGCATGTTAGAATTACCCTGAAGCATGCCTGAATTAATTATGCCTCTTAATTTTTTGGATAAAAATCAGGTGCTTATTTCATTATTTATAGCACAAAATCAAAACATTACTCTTTTATTTATGATGATGATTCTGCCCAGATTGTGTTGGTTTTCCTGCTATCAACAGCAGCTCTGGAAAGCCTGACATCTTTCCATGCTTATAGAGATCCAGGAATGAAGTGGATTTTCCCCTAGACTTTAACTGTAGTTTAGAAATTTTAAAACAACAAGTTAAAAAAAGGGAAAACAACCAAAGAATTTGAGTTTTGTACAATTGGGGGGAAAAGTATTTTAACCTTTTATCTAACATGTGAAATAAGTTGTAATAACTATGTGGACTGCACACACCAAAGAAGTGCAAACTATTTACACATTCATCTTGAGAACACTTTTGTGAGACAAATATGTTGGCTACTCTGCTAACTAGTTACAAGAAATTTAGATTTATCAAAATGAGTACTTACCCTATGACCAAAAGAAGAGGTATGTGCTGCCATTTAAATTTCCTGAGATGATAAATATACATTAAAAATACATGATTTGCCAAGCAAATATTATCTAGAGAATTAAAATTAGTATGGAAAAGTAGTGTGTTCTCCAAGCATTTACACAGGAGCCTGTGCACACTCTCAACTTCAGAACAGCTCATTTATTTTCACAGTTAGTTCCCTTCAGCAAATAAAATGCAGTCTGGCAAACTGCAACATAAAACATTTCTGTAATCTGCATGTAACATAGAACAAAGACATTTTAAAAAATGAGAAATCTCTCCCACAGTTATATCCCTTTGGCTTTTCTATCAGTGGAACTGTCCTGCAATCAAAGTTGGGCTGCTTTAAATCTGAAACATTGTAGCGATGGATGAGTCATGCCCAAATTTAATGATATGAGCCAATGAAAATTGAAAGGTGGTGTTCCTTTCCAAAGCTGGTTTCACAGCCTCCTCCTATTCAACCAGAATGATTGCATTTATTATTATTTTCACCCAACTCTCAGTCCTCATTAATATTAATACTTGCATCCACATTAACATGAGCTGCAGGAACTGTAGCATGGTACTGCAGAGTAATTGTGTTTATAACTGTAAATACAATTGATTGCCTTATGAGCATGAACTTCATATATAGGGCCTATTACACTGGGAAGAAATGTTTTAAGTGAATTCTAATGTCACCTAAATTGATAGTTAAAGGTATGAAATTCAGCACTGATAAATGGAAATGCTTTTTTTACACAACACATGATTTAACTGTGGGCCCGTCTGCCACAGCAAATTGTTCAGACCCAGATTTAGGATTCAGATTTAGATGTTTATATTGAAATCAGAAATACCTGATGTTATATATAATACAACACATAGTGAAAAGGATATTGAACCACGTGTTCTAGGATGTAAATCAGTCTCTAACTGCTGGGGAGCAGGATATGAAAGCAAGCTGCTTACATCTGCCCAATAACGAGTTTTTGCATATCTCCTGATATATTAAGTACTGATCAGCATCAGGCAAGAGCTGCTGCTTTGGTTCAGACACAGAACCAATTGTTTCCAAAGTTGCTTTCTTATACTCTTCCTAGCAGGAAGATGTTGCACCCCAATTCTTTAGTGCAGGCTCAGAAAAGCAAGGCGGAAAGATCTTCAAACATATGGCATCGTACCATTTTTCCTTCAAAGATCCCATTTAACTTTCTTTACAGACAGGGAGGATTCAAGATCAGTCTGACTGCTTCTTGTGTAAATTTAAGATTTGAAACTGGTCTGCAGAGCATGTTTGCATCCCTCTGATTTATGAAGGCATGGAGTTACAGGCCAACAACTTTGAGAGAGAGGGTAGGCTGCATGAAAAAGCTTTTGACCCAATACTGTGTCATGCCTATGGAGCACACATACTTATATTCTAATTATCTATATTTACCATTATCCAAGTACTCTGTATTATTAACTAGTAGGCCCTGGATGGGCCCCAATGTGCTGAGGAGATGTGACCTCTTTTTCTGTTTTGAGTAAGTCACATAGCAAACACTTAGAGCTGCTTTTCTTCTGCTGGGAAATACCACTAAGAGTGCCATGAAAGATGCCATGGCAGGTGTAAGTCAATCCCAGCAGTTCCAGAAGTGTTTACCCATATCCCACCAGGAAGGCAATGATTTCAAAGGAGTGGCTGAGCATCCCCACCCTCCTGCAGTCTATGTGGAAGGGGAAGATGCTGCTTTTACCCTGCTGACAATCAGTAGTGGTGCAGTTTGAAACAGTTGCAGCCCCAGCACCCTCAAAGTCACCATCATTCCCACATCATAGTGTCCTTGAGAGTACAGATGCTGCAAGTCCTAGGAGACAAGTATTCTAAGCTGGTGGTGAAATTGGAAGAAGTTATGCAAAGCACAGATATGACATTCCTAAACTGGAAATAAATAGTGCAGTGATTTGCAAAGCATTAGCAGCACAGCACTATCCTGCAGTAGAGGGATAGAGGCTGAACACTCACAAACCCCAGATATATCCTATAATAACAAATACAGAGCTAAAGTAAAAGGAGAGGGAGCAATATGGTTACTATCCGATAATATATCTACCCTCTAGCCACTGCTGAAAGACATTCTAGCCCACACTAGATTTAAGATGGATGAGAAGTTTTCTGTCAAACAGGCAAGGCTTAAAAGAGTAGAGGAACTGAAGGTTTGATCTTTAACACCAGATGGAAAAGAGAAAGATGAAAGAAAAGTTAATCAGAGACTTTTCTTAAGCTCTACTGATTACTGGAAAGCTTTTGACATGGTCTGTAGTATGCAGAAGTGAGTGGTGAGCCTTGATATTAACCAGCTCACCTAACAGGGTTTTTTTTTTCCCCTGAGTTTAACAATTCAGTCAGTAGCCTGCTGGTGACTTACTGCAGTTTCCATTGCTAAAACTGACAATTTTTCTTTTTTTTTTTTTTCCTTCATGACCCTCCCAAATGACAGTAGCAATTTTTTTTTCCTTTAAAAGTCAGTTTCATCTCTCATGAAACCAGCAACGGAAGAAGGTCAAGAAAAGAAGTGATGATCATCTCCCAGGATGCAGAAACTGCTTTATGAGCAGGTGCTTCAGGTCAGTTATTTAAAGAATAAGGACCCAAGTGGCTTTTGAGCAGATGATCTCTGGAAAGGTTTAGTGCTTTTGGTCCATTCTGAAGAACTGGTTCCCCTCTCGTTCTTTAAGCCACACGAGACAATAGCCAATGTACTGGGCTGTACAGGAGGAGAGAGCTGCAGGGCTCTGCTTGTCCTGAAGTACTGAGGAGCACTCAGGTATGGGCCAGTCCTTGGTTAAATGTTCCCCCTCACCTGGAGAAGCCAGGAGAACAGCAAGGATCTCAGTAGAAGTGGCCAGCACAGAGACTGAGTGCCTGTGTGGTGGAGTCTGAGGCACCTTTTGAAGCAGAATTACCCAGGCTCCTGGCAGGGAGGGATTGCACCCAGCAGATCAGTAGCATTCACCACAGTCTCTCTGAGACCTGAAGTGATAACCCAACAGATCATGTCTCCAGCCAGCCCTGTGCCTTACAGCCCCACAGAGCTGCTATTCATCCTGCCAGCTTCCTGCACAGGAGAAGATGAGAATGATGTTATCAGCAGTTTGCATATGGACAACGGATGCACAGAAGACTACAGGGTTTGGTTCAAGGTCACACTGTCTGTGTCTCAGAGCTGAACCCCTTAAACACAAGACCTTTCTACCTCATCCTTATATCTAATGTCTACGAATATATTTTTTCCCTTATAGTTTAAGCTGGACCATTGGTTCCCAACTTTGAAGCAGTTTCCTGCCTTTCCATGGCATGAATTTTGAACTCATCCATTGAAAGCATATGGGCTTTTCCTAGCAAGCAAGTGAATCTACAAACTTGGAAAGGCATGTGAACCAGAGTTTGAATCTCAGCCAAACAATTTGTTCTGGCTTTAATCAAGATGTCTTCTTTTAACTTCAAATATCATTTTTTTAAAATCCCATATCAAAACTTCTAGTGTCACACTATGAAATCAATAAATGCTACCAGTCATTCAACTCAGAAGTACATCAAAGCAGCCTGAGTGATAAGCATTATTTTATTTTTAAAAATATTCATCAAAGAGATGCAGTTAATATGAAGGCAAAACAAAATTAACAACAACAAAGAAACGTGTCAGTTGCATTTTGAACTTGCAGAATACCACAAATCCTGCTACTAGTTTTGCTTTTAAAGTTTCTCTTTTTCCATTCCTATATTGACACATTTTAATATTTCCCTTTTTCTCTTCTCATCTTATCCAGTAATTTAGTTGAGCAAACCTAATTTTGATGCAGTCATTTGATTGAGCATATATTTGATGTTATTTCACACCTTGAAGAAACAGATTTTTGATTCTCCTACATAAAGTGCTGTCTGAGGAACCAGGCCAGGCTGAACTGTGCAATTTAATTGTGTGTTGAAGTCTCATCAAGTTCAGTGGCTCTATATTTAAAGATAAGTATGTGATTATGAGCATTCCTGAGTAAGGACCATGGATTTTTATCTTATTCCACAAATATTTCAATGGAAAAGCAAGGGAAGTGTTCATAAGTAAAGTTGCAATGTAAGTAACAGTTTTAAGCAAAGGTTCTGTTCATTAATTATAGCAACCACTATATAATTTAATTGTGTATTGTAGTGGTATTTAAATTTATCTATTAGAGATAGTTGGACTGTAAGGATTTTCACAAGTGATTGTTTTTTAAGTATTCATTAACATTTTTTCTAGACTGGGGAAGAACTGATGTATATTTTTACAGGAGACAGATCTGAGTTTGTTAGATTCAGATCCCTGAAGGTGGGTAACTAGCAGGGAGAGGCACATCTGTATGTAGCTTTGAGGGAAGTCCTCTCACCTGGCTTTAAATGTCCACAGCACAGGCACCTGCTTTAGTCCCTCTGGGGGCCACTCACAGGCAGTGGAGCAAGATCAGAGCTCCCAGTGTGTCAATCCTCTGATTTGTTTTAGACATTGATCTGGGAGGAAATGAATCATGTTGCAATGTGCCTTTTCTTGCTGGGGACTGTGAAGGTGTTTAGGGCCAAGATTCACTCACTCACACCGGGATCTTTTATTTGAGGTGCCCTGCAGTACCTCCCTGGCCTCCCTGCTGCCCCAGTGCAGGCTTCTCAGAGATCCTGTGTCCCATGGGCATAGCCTGGATGTCCCAAAGGAGTCTAAGATGCCACAGAGGCCCCTTTTTATGTGACTGAATCCCTGCCAGATGCCAACTCAGATGCAGGTGCCACCTCCAGGTTGGAATCTATGGAGCATATTCAATGCCTGAAGGCTTAGGCCAAACAAAACCTGGGAACATATTCCTCAGGAAAACGATTCAGAGAAAACTATGGCAGAAGATCTTATCTTTTAAACTGCAAATCTTGACATCTGATCTCAATAGCTGAAGAGTTAAAGCAAAGAATATCCAATGGCTTGATTCTCAGTTGAAGGTCAGGATTTCCAGTGCACAATGTGTTTAAAATTTTTAAGATAAAAAAATGAAGAAAACTGTGTTACTGAGGTGTGTGAGTCCCAGTTTTGCCCACAGAAAAACAATGAAAAAAGGCAGAATGAGACTAATTAGCCAGTTTTCACCTCCCATCTCCCCATGCTGGGTGAGGCCACAACACGAACACATCTTGCTGTCCCATTATGTTGCACTCTGCTCTGTGGAAGTGTCCTGGCTTCTCCCCTGGTGGGGTTCAGTGATAGGGAGTGAGGCCTCATGAGACCTTCAGAGAGTGAGTGAAACCTTCAGTGGTAGTGAGCGAGGGCTCAGTGAAGCACTGAGTTCTCTCTGCTGCTGGTGTGCTCAGCTGTGCCAGCAGGCTGGTACCCTGTCTGTGATTATGCACAGATTTATCCAGGACACAGTGCTGGTGTAAGCTGCTTTGTGGCTTGTGGTTCTGTTCAACCCCTGGCCAGTGCTGGGGGCTGCCAGCCTTCTCCTGGCCTTGTGCCCATGGCAGGAGTCCCCCCCCAAGTCTCTCTGGCCATTGCTTTTCACACCCAGGGACTGGTCCCAGGCTGCCAGGCTCTGCCCAGATCAGCACCCCCCCTTGTGCCTTCTGCAGCCCCCGTGCCAACCTACAGCTCCACTGGAGTTTGTGCTTGTTGGAGATGCAATTCCATCCCTCTCTGCCTTCTCCTCCAATAGATTGATCTGGATGGGTCAAGTAGGGCTGCTTACTGACACAGTTCCTGTGCCTTGGCCTGCAGCTTTCACCTTCTCATGTTGATTCCTCAAGGAGCCTTTAATGAGATGATGGATATCTCAGTCTCTGCACATTTTTAGAATAAGAATGATAACATGTAATTCAAATACTGGGGAAATCCTCTCAGGTGATTAAAAAAAAAAAANAACCCCTCAGAAGAAAAAAAAAAAAAAAAAAAAAAGGCAGCCAAAGAAGAATTAGTTTAAATGAAGAGTAATGGAAACACATCTATCTGAGTACATTGTGCTAGGAATATTTCCAAAATGAAGCATAAACAGCCTTCTCAGCACCATGTTACCCTGGCTGGGGCCCCTCATGTTCAACAGTTGATTAGTATGGCAACTAGCAGTTGTTCATCCCCTTGTCCTCTTATCCAGTGATAATCACCAGCTAACTCAACTTGGGTCATCAGAAATGGGACCAAAGGCTAGTGCACTGGCTGCATGGGAAGCTGTTGAGAGTGGATTACTGCCAAGGGAATGATATCATGAATCAGAAAATGGAAATTTGAGTGTAAAATTATTTTTTAGTATTTTTCCACGGCTGTGTCTTATGTCTGGGTTTTTTAATTGCAGCTAAGACTATAGTGTACTGTGTAGCCTTAACAACTTTGGCCTGTAAGATTTCTTAAAAATGAAACATCTGGGCAACCTTAAGCCTCTATGAGGGTCATTAAGACCCTGGAAGAAACCCAAAAGAGATTTTCAAAATCTAGATAAAAGATGATTGTGGTTTGGAGTCATACACTTCACTCCTGGCATAGGACTGGTGTAGAGTTAGGAGCGGGGAAGGGCAGACTTTCACAGCAGTCCTGTTCATCCCAGAAAGTCTCTCTGTAACTGGTGTCCAAGCATCATCTCTGGCTAGAAAGAAAAGGAATTTCACCAAGGATGCTTCAGGAGTGGCTGGTGAGCTCCAGGAGGGCCTGTCCTCTTAGGTCTGGCAAGCAGATTTACCTTCAGTTTTCCAACAGGTCAGCCCTTTGTCTGACTGGACTTTTTTCTAACCAGGAATTCCAACTGCTTTGTAGTTTAATTCATTGTTCAGTACTGCTGTTTTGGGAAAATTATGAACTCTTTGATGCTCTCTTCTCCTTACTAAGGGATTTAAGAGTGGGACATTGTGTAACAGTGTGTGTGCTTGGCACAACAGCCAGTAAATAGGATGTTTTCTTGCTAGCTACAAGATTTGTGGTATGTTTCATCTTCCACAGCATAATTTTTAAGTGTCTCTGTCCTTCTAGTCCATTATACTGCCTTTGCCAGCAGTGTGGAGGTGAGCATGTTGTACCCAAGGATCTTCTGTGTTCCAGCTACTCTCCTCACCTAGGCTGGGGTGTGGGGCACTGGGAAGGTGGGAGCTGGGGGAAGGGGGAGGCTGAGCACAGCATGGGAAGTTGAGAATGCCCCAGTTCTGGGCAAGGTAGAGAAGAACTGAGGTTTGAAGCCTGATCTGCACAGGGAACTGCAACTTTGCACAGGCTCCTGGAGCGTTCTGGCCATGGTGAGGGCAGCGTGTTGATGCTGGAGTGTTAGTGCAGGAAGAGTGGATCATGTTGGGAAGGCTTGGCTCTGAGACAGCAGACTGAACATGAACCAGCTGTGTGTCCACATGGCCAAGAAGGCCAGTGGCACCTGGCCTGTATCAGGAATGGTGTGGGCAGCAGGAGCAAGGCAGTGATTCCTCCCCTGTGCTTGGCACTGGTGAGGTCACACCTCAGGTTCTGTGTCCAGTTCTGTCCTCTCAATTTAGAATGGACATTGAGTGCTGTGTCCAGTTCTGGGCCCTCAGTTTAGGAAGGATGTTGAGACACTCAAACACATGCAGAGAGGGGCAGCAAGGCTGATGAAGGGTCTAGAACACAAATCCCATGAGGAGTGGCTGAGGGAGCTGTGGTTGTTTGTCCTGGAGAAGAGGAGGCACAGGGAAGACCTCATCACTCTCTACAATTTCCAGGTGGGGGGAGGACTCTTCCCCAGGAAACCAGCGACAGGACAAAAGGACACAGCCTTAAGCTGCTCCAGGGGAGGTTTAGGCTGGACATTAGGAAGAAGTTCTTCACAGAATGATAAGAGAATGATTGAGCATTGGAATGGGTTGCCCAGGGAGGTGGTGGAGTCAGTGTCCCTGGAGATGTTTAATAAAAGACTGGATGTGGCACTCACTGCCATGGTCTGATTGACAAGGTGGTGTTAGGTCATAGCTTGCACTCATGATCTCAAAGGTCTGTTCCAACCTAGTTGATTCTGTGATTCCCTGGAACAGGACACATCTCAGTGCATCGGTGCTTACTAATTTTGATCTAATTTGCAACTGTGTACATTTAGGATGGCAATGCTAGCATGGAAGGGAGGTCCTCAGCTGTAACTAAGTTACTGTTCATCGGCTAATGTGTTTTCATGAGCACTGTTGGTTTGCTTTTTGTACCTGCTAATGTGATATAGTGAAGGCTATTTGGTACTGTGCATGCAAAGCTAAATTAGGCCTGGCAGGCAGCCCAGGAAGCCCTGCCACGTGTCCCAGCTGCTCACGGCACTCACGGTGCTCCGCTTCCACAACTTTGCTGCTGCACGTTTTTCTCCAGCTGCTTGCAAACAGCAGAGATCTTGTGGTCGAGAACTTCCTCACGGTTTGGGGTAGAGTAAACAGATAAAGTTCATGAAGAGGATTTCTTGCAAAGATGGACTGAGTTTGCAATTCAACTTTTTTCCCTTTTTTCCCCTAGTTTCAAAGACGAATGTGGCCAGACTCCTCCCTCCACAGGTGAAGTCAGCAAATTGGTGGAGACATTACAGACCAACTTTCAGGAAAAGGGGGAAAAATTATTTTATTTTTTTCTAATTCTGAGCACCATTACCCCTCACCTCTGAACCAAGAAAGACTTTACGTGGTGTCATAATTTAGCAAATTACTTCCTCAAAGGAAGGTCAAACATTTTACCATTCGATCAATAGGAAGCGACTTACAAATCATGTGTATTGATCATTGTAATCATTCAGAGGAATGTAGGGCAGACACTAAAATCACATGCACTTAGTCTTAATTGCCCACATTAAAGCAATTATGTCCCAAAACTGTCATTGTCTAATGCTATGCACACTACCCAGCATGGTAACTTTTAGCCATCCATATTTAATCATAAATCAGCCTCTTAGGTCTATTGCACTAAAGACTTACAATATTGCTGTAATTATGCAAATATAACTATGTCTTTTTTCATCAATGTGTAAGATCATGTTGCTTTGGGGAGCCAAGTTGAGGAAAATAAGCCCCTATATTAATTCAGCTGGTATTTAATACAGATATTTTATGGCTGTGCTATGTGTTCATGACACAAGTACTTAAAGTGACCTTAAATTGCTAATGAACAGAGAGCCTTTGTAAAAGCAGTCACAGGTCAAGGACTTGTAGATAAAACTTGTTGAGAGGTACATTGATGGTAGGCTTGTGTCAGGAGAGTGCTATTTGTTCAAGGATGTTTATAAACATTATTTTCCAGCGGATCATTTCAGCTAAAGGTGTCTCAGACAAATACCAATTGGTAGAATTGAAATAAATGTTTTCTGATCTTGTAAACATAAGGTAGGGCTTTTTTCCTTTTGTCAAGGAAGCCAGTATGTTGTCTTAGGAAAGTTTTGTTTTGGTGAACTGAAAGACTGGTCAGGAGTATATTCCTTTTACCATTCCAGAAACTATTTCTAAATAGGTCTGAAAAATGAACAATTCTTTGCAAAGAATGAACATTCATTTTGCAGAGAAGAATGTTTGAAATCACAATTATTATCTAATATGGAACAGCCAAATTTAAGAATTTTTCAGAAAATAGGAACTTAAGTCCTTTACAATTAAGGAGAGCAATTCTCTTGCCCTCCTGGGCCGAGATCTAGACTTGCCTCAGTCAATTCCCAAGCAGCTTTCCAGAAACATCATCTAATACAGCCCAAAACAGAACAGGGCATGGAAAGAAAAAAATACAGAAGAGACTGCACTGTAACATGAGAGAGCAAAAGGAAGAAGTTTCACACTACTTCATCCACAGTCAGCTTTCCATTCTTGACTCCCCTCTGAAGAGTGCAGAGCAGGCCATGCTCAGGCTCTGCATGCAGAGGCACAAAGGGAAGGTGCAGAGAGGGAAGACAGGCTGCTGGGATTGCCAGGCACCTCCCCGTTAGCATTTCCTGCTCCTCTGAGCCTCATTGGAGCCTGAAACATCACATCATCTAGCTGATCACATCAGCAGTTCTGCAAAATGTTCTTGCACCTTCTCAGTCTTCAGCATGGTGGGCTGCTGACACACAGGCCTGAGGGTGCTTCTGTGTAACCTCAGAAGGCAATGAGACATGCTGCCTTTTTGGCAACAGGCTCCAGATAAGGCATCTGCATCTTCACTGGGAGACGTGCAAGCTGCAGATCTCTCAACAAGCTTCAGAGCTGCAGCAACGGGGAACTGTGCATGGACGCTAGGAGCTAAATTGATTCAGTCCTGGGAAGATCTCTGAGTCCAAATCTCAGGCAAATTTATTTTGACAAGTTTTTGAGAATGTCAGCAACATTTCTCATGTTCTGGGGGTCTTAACCCACTCAAAGCAGCAATGTGTAGAGCGTAAGATACCCTGTAGGTCACATGTGTATCCAGGTGGGCACTGAATGACAAGTAATTTAGTAGGGGCTTTTAAAAGGGGGAAAGTATGTAATTTCTCTCAGAAACCCTTAGCCCCAAAAGAGAGATTCAAGCATTAAACACTGAGCAGAGGAGAAAGCTGTTTCAGTGGAGGAAAAAGGACATAAAATGCGTGGGCTCAAAATAGCTGCACCAAATCTGATCAGAGTATCAGCCAGGTCACATGCTGGCCCTGGATGTGGCCAGTTTGGGAGCATATTCCCTGTGTCTCCATGCACAGCTGGGTGGTGAGGTGCTGCAGCGTGCCTGGTTGCTCGGGAATCCCAGCACTTCCTGAACTCACTCGTTCTTTCAAGTAGCAATGAAGTTGTTTGGCTAGATCCCTTATGAAAGTTAAAATTGGTTTGTCATTTTCTTTTTGCTTCTCACACCTTATCTAGTTTCTACATTCTTCCCACTTCAGTAGTCAAAGTGATTGAAAGCCGAAAACTGAGCAGATCTGTCCCTGCAGCAACTTTCCTCGCGTTTCTCATTTACCGTGTTATCAAACGGGCTCTTTGTCTTTGCAGTCCCCTGATGTTGCCTCTGTTACATGGTGATATTCTCCAGGTCATGGGGGTTAAAAGGGGGCTAAAAAGGAGATCATATTGGACTTGCTTTACACAGACATGTAGCATTAGACCCAACGCCCAATAGAGGAAAGATATACTACTCCTATTTGATGAGCAGCAGGCCAATAAATTCATTAATCATCATTTTATGCCTCATCAAACACTACCCAAGTTCCTCCATGGGAGTTATACAAATTAGCCACTGAAAAGGCAGTAATTTTAGTTTAGCTAGGTAAGTGCTTTTTGATTGCCTTCCTGAACAATGCTTCCCTTGACAAGCTAATAAATCAGCCCTTTCTGAATCAGAAGTGCAGCAAGTGCGAACAATAACTCCACATAGTTTCTCCGCTGATTTCAGCTGGAAGGCCTAAGAGGATGATCTGGGATCAAAGTCTCTTATTTTATTGCAGAGCAAAAGCTTTCTTTATGAAGAAGAGCTACAGAGAAATGAGGGAAGGGGGGATTTTTTTAATCAATTAATGAGAGAAAAAGTCTTGAAACAAAAAGGAGGCCTAAGTCTCCGATTGCAGGGATGCTGGGAGGCCGGCAGGGCAGCTCGGGCAGGAGCCGGCTCTGCCGCAGGTGAGGCTGGAGGCATAAATCGAGGGGCTGCTCCTGTGGAGAGTTACAGATTACCAGGGCGAGTCAGAATACAGACTGTATTTAATCTGCGACCAATTGATTCCTTGAGTGTTTCAGGTATTTGTAGTGTAGGTTTAGATTTGTTGGGTGGCTTTACAGTGGGAAGCCTTGAGGCTGTACTGTCTTATCTTTTTTTCAAATTGCTGCCTTTGACAGTATCATTTTTTTTTAACTTGGCCGTAAATCATTTCACTAATCAGCTGTCACCAGCCAACATGCATACATTGGCATTCAGCCGGAGAATTTGTTTTGGAAGGCCTTTAGCAACAAAAACTATGCTTGTATCAATAACCGTCTGTTAATGTCTCATGCATACGGATGTAGAACACGGGGAGGAACGAGGAGAGACGGCACTAAGGGAGAACAATTTTGGTGGAGGGAACAGGGGAAGAGCATTAATTGCCACGTAGGGCGCAGCCTCCCCTCTCCCCCCGCGGCTTGGCTGGGCAGCTACGTGCGGTACCTGCGGCCGAGCCGCTCTGCGCGGGGCTGCGCAGGGCCGGGGCGCGGAGCCCCCCGCCGATCCGCAGCGGCGGAGTTCGATGCTTCCCTCTCCCCGAGTCTAGACCTGAGGTATTTTAAGTACAGTGTGTCTCTTCTCCTCTTCATTAACTTTCCCTCCACACATCACTGCATGCCTCTGAAAATAACTTGGCAAACTGGGAGCCGTTTATCTCTTTTATCTTGGGACCTGATCCAATTAAATAAGTGCACATTTACATTTGCATCCATCAGCCATGAGCGTGGAGAGGTCTGTGGTTAGTTTTAGGCAAATAAGAACCAATTTCGGGGGGAAAGAGGTATCAGGACGATGCCTCTCCCTTCCCGTTGCGGACGCAGGGGCGAGCCGGGCCAGGACGGGCGCGGGGCAGGATGCGGCCCGGGGGCAGGATGCGGCCCCGGCCGGCCCTAGCCAGGCTGCCCTCTCAGCACCGCCACGGCAGAAAGAGTAGGTTATTGCACAAGTGCCTGCATCAACCCGAGCCGGGCTCCCGGCACGCTGCGAGTTCGCACATGCTCTAATTATAACAGATGAGTAACGCCGTGCGGAGGACATTTATTTTCTGGTAGTTGGAGGTGAAGAGATCCTGGGCTGAGGAGGCTGGAAGCGCCCGGCGGGGTACGACCCCGGGGAGTGGCTGAGCACCCTCACCCCAGCCTCCCGCCGTGTTCGGCCCTGCCGAGGTGAACCGGCAGAGATTTCCCTGACAGAAAAGTGCGGGAGGAGAGAGGGGCTCGGGCAGCCCCGGCCGCCGCGGGCGCCCCTCGCCTGCAAACTGGCCGTGAAAACAGCGCGGGTTGCTCCCGCTGGGGACCGGGTATTGAGAGAACGCAGCCGCCCCCCAAAAGAGGGAGCGGGGTGGAGGTGACCCGGCGAGCCGCGGCCGGGCTCTGAAGCCGCCCCTCCAGCGCGGCTCTCCGCGCCTGTGCGATCCCCGCTGCCTCCTGCCCCTCCGGGGGGATTCCGCGGGCGCGCAGGGAAAAACTTCTGCCTTCGAGAGAAAAGTAGAAGCGCTCATGTTGGGGGGCCCCGTGGAGGTATCGCCGAGGGTGCTGGGTGCAGCGAGGGAAGCCGAACAGGACTTAGGGGCCGGGGCTCCAGCCGCGGTGTCGGAACAGGGATAGAGACTGGGAACGGCGCTTTGGGACTGCCGGGGGCGGAGGAGGCGCCTGCGGAGCGCTCTCGGGCAGGAAAAGGCAGAGCCTGCGCAGGAGCCTCTCCCGCGGCCGCCCCGTCGGGCAGGGCCGGCACCTCGGCCAGGCACGGCCCGTTCATCCCGCGCCGGTCCCGGGCGAGCCCTTTCCTCGGCAGAGAAAGGTCCCCGGTTTGAGTCGGGCCGCGCCGCCGGGCGAGCACTTCCGCGCCCGCGGAGCGCGGTGGAGGAATGCGGGGACAATGCGCCATCTGTCACCGCCGGGTCGCGCCGCGGCCGGGAGCGCCGCCGAGGGCGCTGATTTATGCTGAATGCGCCTTAGAAGATCTCGATGTAGACTTTGTCTTTCTCTGTCAGAGCCAAGTAAAAAGAAACAGCTGGCCTGAATTTTTAGCACCCATAATTAATTAAGAGCTTCATTCCTGGGATTTGATGATTCAATAAAGCAAGACCCTTATTCCCCTATGTGATTCCAGTGAATATCTACTCCACTCCAATCCTTTTGGGTCCCAAGATAGGGCAGATTAACACTCTTTTTCTGTGGGAGAGAAGGGAAAAAATGCCTCAAGATTGCATCTGAGGCGCACACAAAAGGTAAATTCAAAACTGCCACTTGTTCTCTGCAAAGGCTCCTTATTCTCCGCCATTGATGTATTTGTGCCAGGTTTTAAAGAAACCAGAGGGGGGATGAGGAATTAACATATTGCTCATTTGGAAAAACAGCCGGTTCTGGTTTTGGTAACACTTGTTCCCTTGCCAGCCACAGATGTCCTTACTAATAATCGTGGCAGGTCACAGAAAGAGGGGAGCGGGAGGG
>VWYP01026410.1:3250-20778 GCA_013400435.1 Pycnonotus jocosus
TTTCTTTTTTTTTTCTTTTTTTTTTTTTTATGTTGAAGGAATCATCCAAATGAGAAGCAAATCCCTGGATTTGGGGCTGTTTTTCCCGACCTGAGGGGATTTTTCCTTTGTTTTTATTTTTTTTTTCTTTTCTTTTCCAGGCACTTTCCTCATGGAATTTTAATTTTTTGGGTTTTTTTTTTCCCAAATCCCATTGGAATTGCCTGGCTATGGAGCACGGGCCATTGCTGCCCTCTGCTGCGGGGAGCCAGAAATTCCCTCCCCTTTTCCCAGGATTTTGGGTCTCCTCTTGGAAGATCTTCAGCACATCCATGAGGTTTGAGTTGGGATAAAGGTGAGGAAAACCTCTGGAATTAAAGGTCTGGCCAACAATTCCCGAGGTTTTGAATCCTTTTGGATTCTCCAAAGTTCTCCCAGCGGAGCTGCGACTTTTTTCCAGCTGTGGCAGCATTCCAATGTCCCTTTTTACGGGGATTTCTTTTTGGATTCCTTCCATCTTCAGCTCCTGGAGGTGATGGAGAATCATTCAGAATTCCAGGATTGGAATAGCTGGGATTTGTACAGGGAAATGTGGGTTTGATTTCCCCCTGGAATGGATTTAATGGGAATAGGGATGGGGATCCTTTTTCCAAAGGTGCCACCAAAGGGGAGACCCCAAAACTGGGAGAGATGGGATGGGATGAACAAAAATGGTTCCAATTCCAGCATTTAGGGAGGAATTCTTGGCTGGGAGGTGAGTGAGGGGCTGGGATGGAATTCCCAGAGGAGTTGGGGAAGTCTCAACGTGGGAAATGTCCAAGGTCAGGTTGGACATTGGGATTGGATCCACCTGGGATGGTGGGAGGTGTCCCTGGAGTTGGATCCAGATGGGATTTAAGGTCCCTTTCAACCCAACCCATTCCAGGATTGTGGAGCCCCTCTGCTCTGGGAGAGCTGGGAATGTTCCCCTGGAGAAGGGAAAAACCCCGGGAATGCTGCGAGTCCCTGCAGGGGCTCCAGGAGAGCTGGAGAGGGACTGGGGCCAAGGGCTGCAGGGACAGGAGCCAGGGAATGGCTTCCACTGGGAAAGGGGAGATTGGGCTGGGATCTTGGGATTCAGGAATTGCTGGCTGGGAGGGTGGGGAGGGGCTGGAATGGAATTCCCAGAGAATCCCTGGATCCCTGGGAATGTCCAAGGCCAGCTTGGATCCACCTGGGATGGTTGGAATTGTCCCTGCCCATGGAATGTGATGGGATCTCAGGTCTTTTCCCACCCAAAGCATTCCATGATTTTCTCCCCCGTGAGCGGTGCCAGAGCAGCCCGGAGCAGTTTCAGGGATGTTTCCCCACAAACATTCCTGGAGGGATTTAAAGCCGAGCCAACCTTTTCCCATCTCTTGGAATCGCTCTGAACTTTCGGAGCCGCTCCGGAGCCCCGGAACCGCAGCCATCCCCGAGCTCCAGCAAAACTGGGAAAAGACAAATCCCAAAAAAAGCATTTCTTGGGGGGAGGAAAAGCAGCGTGGGAAGGAAGGAGCCGCCAGCCAGACCTGGGAGAGGAGGCTCCGATCCAGGGAAGAGCAGCTGGGATTCCAGGGAAAAAATCTCAGCTCCACCCCCAGGTGACAAAACAGCTGAATTCCAGCTGATCCCAGAGTAAGGAATAAATCTGGGAAATTCTCACTCCCTTTTTTTTTTATTTTTAATGTGCTAGAGGTGCAGCTGAGCCCGAAAAAGGGAAGATTTTTTTTTTTTTTCCCCTGGCAAGAAAGGAAAAAATTTTTTTCCTTTTTTTTTTTTTTTTCTGTTGGGAAGAATCCAAAGGCTGAACATCCCGATCCACAGTGGAGCTGGAGCAGAAGGAGAGAGGGAAAAGGGAGGAAAAAGCAGAAGGGAGGGAAAGGAGATCCAGGGGAAAAAAAAAAAAGAAAAAAAAAGAAAAAAAAAGAAAAAAAATCAAATCTGGGAGATGTGGAAAAGGGAGGGAGAAGTGAGGGGAAAAGAATTTAAAAAGGGAAAAGATGGGAAGGGAATGGAAAAGTGGAAAGGAGAAGGAGAGTCTGGAAAAAAAAATTGGGAATGGGAAAGGGAAAGAAAATGAGAAAAGAAATTTAAAGGGGAGAGGTGAAGGAAGGAAGGGAATTGTGGAAAAAAATAGGGAGAAACACATTCGGGAATTGTGACAGGAAAAATGGGAGAGAAAATGGTTTGGGAATTGTGACAGGGAAAAGGGGGAGAGACTGGTTTGGGAGTTGTGGACTAAAGGGGAGCAGCTGGTTTGGGAATTGTGGAAAAAAAGAGGGAGAAGCTCCTTTGGGAATTGTGACAGGAAAAAAGGGGGAGAAACTGGTTTGGGAATTGTGGGAAGTGAAAAAGGGGGAGCAGCCAATTTGGGAATTTGGGGCAGGAAAAAAGAGGGAGAAACTGGTTTGGAATTGTGTCAGGGAAAAGGGAGAGAAATCAGTTTGGGAATTGTGGCAGGAAAAAGGAGGGAATAACTGATTTGGGAATTTTGGACGGGAAAAAGGGGCAGCAGCCGGTTTGGGAATTGTGGGAAGTGAAAAAGAGGGAGCAACAGGTTTGGGAATTGTGGGCAGGAAAAATGGGGACAAGCCGGTTTGGGAATTGTGGGAAGGGAAAAAGAGGGAGCAACAGGTTTGGGAATTGTGACAGGGAAAAATGGAGGAGAAACCAGTTTGGGAATTGTGAGCAGAAAAAAAAATGGGGAGAAACCAGTTTGGGAATTATGGAAAAAAAGGGGAGAAGCTGGTTTGGGAATTGTGACAGGAAAAATGGCGAGAAACTGGTTTGGGAATTGTGGGAAGGAAAAAGTGGGGAGCAGCTGATTTGGGAATTTTGAGCCCCTGGGGACAGCAGGACAAAACTCTTCTCTTCCCATCTTTTTTCATGGATTCGCTCCAAAAAAAGAAGAGAAATGTGGGGGGAAAAAAAACAAAAAACAACAAAAAAACCAAAACCAAAACCAAAACCAAACAAACAAAAAAAACCCACAAACAAACAAACAAAAAAAAACCAAACCACAAAAGCAAAACCAAACCAAACCAAAACGCCGTGAGCAGTTGGCTCCCCAAAAATTCCCACTGGAATATTTCCCCTCCCCTGGGATCGGCGTCCAAGATGGAAAAATGTTCATTCCAGCATGGAAAAGCTGTTTTTTATGGGATGGAAAATCCAGCCAGGAAAGGGATGCTGGGGGCACCGGAGGAGATGGAAAATCCTGGGAAAAACAAAGGGAATGTGGGGTTTTTTTTAAAAAAATCTGGGATTTGACCCTGGAAGAGGCCACGGAGATGGAAGAGGTTTTTCCAAACCAACCCCTGCTCCTCACGTCTCCCTGGAAAAGGGATTTTCCTGGGGTTTTTTCCTCCTTTCCAAGAAATCTCCAGCTGAGGAAAAAAAAAATCCTTAATTTTCCTCACCGAGTCCTTCCCTTCTTGGGAAAATTGGTGGAAAAAGGAAAAAAAGTTGAGATTTGAGGGATAAATTCCCTTTCTTCCCGTGCCTCGCCTTGGGAAATTCCTTCCTCAGTGATGGGAGGTGGAAATTCCTCATGGAAAACTGGGTTTTCCTCATGGAAAATGAGATTGGAGCAAGTTATCGATGTAGGATCTTGGAATTAGCGAGGAATTGCTCGACATTCCCAAGTTTCCAAGGGAAATTTTTCCATGGGAAGTGTCCTGTGTTCACTGAGAGATTTTCCAGGCTTTTTTTTTTTTTCCATGTATTTTTTTTCCTGGTGCAGCAGGAAGAGCCAAAACCTGGAATTGAGCTGGATTTACAAACCTGAGGGAAAAACTCCAAAATTCCCGCTAAAGCTCCAGATCCGTTGGGATCCCACGGGATTCCTGCAGCTGGTGGGAAAATCTTCCCAAAAAATCCAAGGAAAAGTTTCCCATGGATGCTCCAAGTTGGGAAAAGCAGAAATTTGGGAAGGGTTTTTATTTAAAAAATCAAGTTTTAATTCTGGTTTCAGGGTCCGATTCCCGAATCTGGCGCAGATTCCACCAAAATCCGCGTTTCCATGGGAATTAAATAATCCTGAGATTGTCAGGTTTGGAAAAGACTCCGAGATCATCAGATCCAACCCAATTCCCACCAGATTCACCATGGATTGAAAGGGATTCACCCTCGGAGAGAAGGGAATGAAAACAGGGACAATTCCAACATCCCAGGTGGATCCAAGCTGGCCTTGGACATTCCCAGGGATCCAGGGGCAGCCCCAGCTGCTCTGGGAATTCCATTCCAGCCCCGCCCCACCCTCCCAGGCAGCAATTCCTGAATCCCAAGATCCCAGCCCAATCTCCCCTTGCCGAGTGGAAGCCATTCCCTGGCTCCTGTCCCTGCAGCCCTTGGCCCCAGTCCCTCTCCAGCTCTCCTGGAGCCCCTGCAGGGACTCGCAGCATTCCCGGGGTTTTTCCCTTCTCCAGGTGGAACATTCCCAGCTCTCCCAGAGCAGAGGGGCTCCACAATCCTGGAATGGGTTGGGTGGGAAAGGACCTTAAATCCCATCCCATTCCCACCCCATCCATGGGCAGAGACACTTTTCCCTATCGCAGGTTTTTTCCAAATCCATCCCAACCTGGCCTTGGACATTCCCAGGGATTCTCTGGGAATTCCAGCCCAGCCCCTCTCCACCCTCCCAGCCAGCAATTCCTGAATCCCAAGATCCCAGCCCAATCTCCCCTTTCCCATTGGGAAGCCATTCCCTGGCTCCCATCCCTCCATCCCAAATTCCCTCTCCCTCCTTTTCCTGCACGGCCTCTCTGAGGTCATTCCTCGGGTTTGGCTCTCAGCCACGAATTTTTTTGGAGCCACAGAGGAAAATTCCAAGCCCGAATCGTCTCCTCTCTTTTTCACTTCCCTCCTTTGCCCTCTCTGTGTCCTCCTTATCCTTCCCTCCCGTATTTTTTCCGGAATTGTCTGGATTTTTTTACTCTTTCCATTTTTTTCCAGCCAATTCCTTTCCTGTTTTGTTTTTTTTTTTTCCACCTGCTGTGGCAGCCGCTCTGTGGTTTTTTCTCATCCCTCGCTCTGGAGATAAAATCCTTGAGGAATTCCAGGATTTCTCCCCAGCTCCTTCCCTTTAATCCCAGGGGTTTGCTTTGTTGTCCCCTTGCTGGATTTTCACAACTGGGTGGAAAGGTGGGAAAAAGAGGGAAAAAGAGGGAAAAAGAGAGAGAAAGAGGGAAAAATTGGGAAAAAGAAGAGCTGGATCTGTGGTTTGTTGGTTTTTAGGGATCCAAGCTCTATCAGCAGCTGCCCTGCCAATCCATGAGATTATTTCCTCTTGGAATTCTTTCCAGCCGTGATTCACCTTTTGGATAAATTCACTTTTAGATAAATTTCCCTTCTCATCCTGGAGAAACTCCCGGGAATTTCATTCCTGGCTCGTTTTCCTCACAAACCAACAGCTTCCCGTTGGATTTTTGGAATGCTGGGTGATGGTTTGGTTCCTGAGCTGCCGTGAGCCAAAATCCTGGATTTGGATCATCCTCTCCACGGCTGCTTTCCCTTGGAAAACTCCATGGTGGCACCAAATTGGATAAAATCCATCATTTGGGATTTCTGAACATCCCAAAGGCTTTTCCTGGCCCCTGAAAGCAGCCAAAAAATCGGGATTTGGAGCTGGAGTTAATTTTCCTCTCAGGAGCCGGGATTTGTTTGGGATTCGGGCTGGATTTGGTGTTGGGAACACAGGGATGGTTCAGTGATTTCTGGTAAGAATTCCCACGGATCAGCCCAGGGTGTTGGAGGGGGGGTCTGACCTCATTCCCAAGATCCCGAATCCTTCCCCGCTGCTTCCGGGCGGTGTCGGTGCCTTTGGGATAAAATCGTTATTCCTTGATAAAATCCCAAAGGTTCCAGTTTGTCCCTGGTATCCCTTTGGATTTTTGGAGATGCCACTGGACGATAAAACATTGCCTGGGTGGGGAATGTTTAAATGACAATTTTTGGACCTAAACTGGGCCCCAACACTGAGGATGGAGGTGTCACATTCCAGGAGAGGAAATACTGGGAAAGATCCTGATTCCAACTGATCCCTGCTCCAATCCCTGCTCCAATCCCTGCTCCAATCCCTGCTCCAATCCCTGCTCCAATCCCTGCTCCAATCCATCCCTGCTCCAATCCATCCCTGCTCCAATCCCTGCTCCAATCCCTGCTCCAATCCATCCCTGCTCCAATCCATCCCTGCTCCAATCCCTGCTCCAATCCCTGCTCCAATCCATCCCTGCTCCAATCCATCCCTGCTCCAATCCATCCCTTTTCCAACCCATCCCTCCTCCAAACATCTGGAATTCCAAACCTCAAAATTCCCATCTGATTCCCCTTTCAAGCTCCCCCTTGAATTCTCTTCCCGTCCATTCCATTTCCAATATTCCCTAAAAACCCAGCCGCATCCTCTGTCTCCATCCCGGAATCACCTCCGATCCATCCTGGCAGCTCAAGCCCATGGAATGACCCGGCTGCCACATCCCGTCAGGATTTATCCAACCAAAATCCCGACCCCCTTTGATCTCGGCTCGCCCGGAACTCTCCGACATAATCCCACAAATTCCTTCGGAAGCGCGGCCGGGGCCGTGCCCTGGATGTTTTCCCGAGGAGTTCAGGCGGAGGAGGGCTCAGGGAATCCCGGGAATTAGAGATGAGGAAAGGATTTGTTGTTCCAAATCCCAGCCAAGCTCCGGGTGGGATCCTGGGGCTCAAGGAGCGGAGCAGGGAATGAGTTCTTTCTTTTCCATGGATTTGGGAGGTGGAGGATGGAATTCTGCAAAATCCATGGGATCTTGGGATTCAGGAATTCCTGGCTGGGAGGGTGGGGAGGGGCTGGGCTGGAATTCCCAGATTTGCCCCTGGATCCCTGGGAGTGTCCAAGGCTGGGTTGGATTCACCTGGAATAGTGGGAATTGTCCCTGCCCATGGAATGTGTGGGAATGGGATGGGATTTAAGGCTGTGGTTTGCGGGAAAACGGCAAAACTCTCCGGGTTTTCGGAGCAGGTGGAAATCACAGAATACAGAACCATCAAAATCTGGGAATCTGGGAAAACATCAGAGCTTGGAAGTGAAAGGAAACTTTTCCTTTCAGGGAGATTCAGGGAATGGAAATGAAGGAATTCCACTCCAGTCTTGCTGAGCTAAAACCAGAATTCCTTTGGAATTTTCAGCCAAATCCCGTCTCTTTCCCTGCTGGAGGTTTCTCCTGGTAATTCCTGGATCCCAGATTTCCTCATGGAGTCACACACTTGGAACAAAGTCTCTGAGGATGGGTTTTCCTGGGTCATTCCTAAGGATTGAATTTGGCCCCAGTCCCTCTCCAGCTCTCCTGGAGCCCCTGCAGGGACTCGCAGCATTCCCGGCGTTTTTCCTTTCTCCAGGGGAACATTCCCAGCTCATCCCTCAAAACACCGAGGGTTCACCACCAAAACCTGCCGGAACCTCCTGCTGCTTTTCCTTCGCATTCCCACATTTGTAAAATCCACATTTATGGAATCCAAAAATCCATATTTATTCTCTCCCATTATAAGGAAAACCCTCCTGAGCAACAAAAAATTAGGAATAACATTTCTGAAGGAGGGGAAGAAAATATCTCCAGGGTTTTTTTAGGGCCTGCCAGGGGCTCTGAGCATTCCCGGCATTTTTCCCTTCTCCAGGGGAACATTCCCAGCTGTCCCAGAGCAGAGGGCCTCCACAATCCTGGAATGGTTTGGGTGGGAAAGGACCTTAAATTCCATCCCATTCCCACCCCATCCATGGGCAGGGACAATTCCCACCATCCCAGGTGGATCCAACCTGGTCTTGGGCACTTCCAAGGATTCTGGGATGCTCCTGTCTCCAAATCTCGAATTCTATGGGATTGCTTTTCTCTGCTTTTCCATGGATTTTTCCTCCCTGAATTCCTCACGCACCTTTCACACTGACAACATCCATCCTCATCCTCTTTTCAGAGTTCTCCCAATGCCACCAGTTGGATTTTCCAGGAAAAAAAAAACCAAACCCAACCCTAAACCCCCCCAAAACCAACAAAACCCCTCCAACAATCCCCCCTAAAACAGACCAAAACCCCCCTAAAGCTGACCAAATATTCAGGATAAAAAAGGGAAAAAATTCCTTTTCCAACCGCCAGCTCCAGCGTAATCCTACAGATGTTGGCACAAACCCTGAATCCGATCGTTTTCCAGTTGTTTCTCTTCTTTTTTTAGCCACAAATGGGAACCATTTCGCATCCCAGGAGTCGGGGGCTGTGCAATTCCCACTCGCAGGACATAAATAATTCCAGAAAAAAACATAAATCCAGGGATAGGTTTGCCAGAGGACGCCGCTCGCAATCGCGGGGATTGGGTGATGGGAAAAACAAACGGATTTTCCCGGCTTTTCCCTCCTTTCCGTGGGAGCAGACCCCGCCTTCATCCCGAGCTGAAAGAGAAATATTTATAGGAAAGCCTCGTTAAAAATCCTGGCACGGCATTCCCGTCAAATTCCCTCGGGGTGGAAGAAAAACTCCCCGGGAAGAGGATCCAGGAGGAATCCAGGGAATTGTGGCGGTGCCAGGATCCGGCGGTGCCCGCGGCTCCCTCGGATCTCCAGCCCAGCCTGGATTTTTCCCTGTCACCAATTCCTCCATGGATCGTGCTCGGGGATGGCTGGAGAAGGTTCTGGAATGCTGGAGCTGGGTTGGATTCGTTTCCAAGGTGGGAATATGGGGATGGGAAGGGATGGAAGGTGGAAGGATCCTTTGGATGGTGGGAATTGGGTTGGAATTGGGTGGTTTCCAACCCAAATCCTTCCACGATTTTGGGATTTTTCCCTTGGGAATCCCGGTGTGGTGTCCAGCGGAGGGAACTCCAGGGGGAATGGCCGTGCAAGGAATTCACTCCAGGGATTGTGATTCCCACGTGGAGGTCCACAGGCTCTTCCTGGTGGATCCAGAGAGAACTTCTGGAGCTGCCCTTGGGAGCAGAATCCAGGTGGGAAAGCTCCAGGGTGTGGGATCATCTGCAGGGAATTCACGGCAAACAAAAAGGGCTGCTGTCCCATCCCATTATCCCATCCCATTATCCCATCCCATTATCCCATCCCATCCCATTATCCCATCCCATTATCCCATGCATCCCATCCCATTATCCCATCCCATCCCATTACACCATCCCATTATCCCATCCCATTATCCCATCCCATCCCAGAGGGGCTGGAGCGTGTCCAGGAAACGGAACGGAGCTGGGAAGGTTTGGAGCACCGGGAAAAGCTGAGGGAGCAGGGAAAGGAGCTCATCCTGGAGAAGAGGAGGATCCAGAGGGATCTTTTCCCACTCTGGAATTCCCTGACTGGAGGGGGGCCGGGATCTCCGGGAACAGGGACAGGATGAGAGGGAACGGCCTCAGGCTGGGCCAGGGAAGGTTTAGGCCGGAAATTTGGGAATATTCCTTCATGGAAATGGGCTGCCCAGCCCGGGCAGAGCTGCCCTGATCTCATCCCTGGAGGGATTTGAAATCCATGTGGATCCAATTCCAGGTTTTTCCTTTAATGTGGAAAGCACAAAACGACTGCCAAAGGAGAGGGAAACTGAGGCACAGTGAGGAAATGACCCCAAATTCCATTCAGGAGAGCTGGGATCACAGGGAATCACATTGGATCACAGGGAATCACGTGAAATCACGTGGAAACACAGGGAATTACATGGAAACACAGGGAAACACAGGAAACACGTGGAATACCATGGAAACACAGGGAATCACAGGGAAACACAGGGAAACACAGGGAAATACATGGAAATACATGGAAACACAGGGAATCACAGGGAAACACAGGGAAACACAGGGAAACACAGGGAAACACATGGAAACACAGGGAGACACAGGGAATCACATGGAAACACAGGGAGACACAGGGAATCACATGGAAACACAGGGAAACACAGGGAATCACAGGGAAACACAGGGAAACACAGGGAAATACAGGGAATCACAGAGAAACACAGGGAAATACAGGGAAACACAGGGAAATGCATGGAAACACAGGGAAACACATGGAAACACAGGGAAATACAGGGAAACACAGGGAATCACAGGGAAACACAGGGAAACACATGGAAACACAGGGAAACAGGGAAATACAGGGAGACACAGGGAAACACAGGGAAACACAGGGAATTATATGCAAACACGTGGAAATATACGGAAACACATGGAAGCACATGGAAGCACGTGGAAGAACATGGAAGAACATCGAATCATGTGGAAGCACATGGAAACACATGGAAACACAGGGAAACATGGAATTATGTGGAAACACATGGAAAGACAGGGAAAGACAGGGAAAGACAGGGAATCACATGGAATCACATCAAAAAACATGGAATCACATCAAAACCCATGGAATCACGTCCTTCTGAGTCCAACCCGATTTTCCAAATCCAGAGCAAACATCCTGCTCAAAGCCCTTCCAGGATTTTCCCAGGAATGCCACCAATCCCTCTCCCAATGTGCCCCGTGCAGTTCATGGAACGAGGCTTCCTCTGGAAATGTTCCTTGCATCCAGCTGGGTCAGGAACACCTCCCAGAAAATTCCTCTCCTCGGGCTGGAAAGTCACTCCCAGGAAAAGCCTGGATGCAGATTTAATGGAATCCTGGAATGGTTTGGGTGGGAAGGGACCTCCAAGATCCTCCAATCCCACCCCTGGCCATGGGCAGGGGCACCTCCCGCTATCCCGGGTTTTTCCAAGCTCCGTCCTTTTGGAGGGAATTCTGCACCCCAATCCCAAGGTTTGCACCACACATGGCTGAGTTTCCATGGAATTTATGGCCAAGTCAAGAATTCCATAAGATCTGAGCATGGAAGGAATGTCAGGAGTGAGACTCTGGATGTCCCTGGATGCCAGGAAGTGTCCAAGGCCAGGATGGACACTGGGGCTTGGATCCACCTGGGATAGTGGGAATTGTCCCTGCCCATGGATGGGGGTGGAATGGGATCATCTTTAAGATCCCACCCAATCCCTAACATCCCACCATTCCATGCCTGCGACATTCCAGGAGAATTCCCAGCCGCAAATCATGGAGGCGCTTGGAGAGTTTTTTTTTTCTGGGCTCATCCGTGAAAAAAATCACAAATTTTGGGGGATGATTTTCCACGTTTCTCCTTCTGGAGACCATCCTCAAATCCCTAAGGACACCAGCAAGGAGGGATTCTGGGATTCTGGGATTCTAGAGTTCCGGGATTCCGGGATTCCGGGATTCCGGGATTCCAACATTCCAGGATTCCGGGATTCCGGGATTCCGGGATTCCAGGATTCCAACATTCCAGGATTCCAGGATTCCGGGATTCCAGGATTCCAGGATTCCAACATTCCAGGATTCCAGGATTCTAGGATTCCAGGACTCCAGGATTCTGGGATTCCAGGATTCCGGGATTCTGGGATTCCGGGATTCTGGGATTCCAGGACTCCAGGATTCTGGGATTCCAGGATTGCAGGATTCCAGGATTCCAGGATTCTGGGATTCCAGGATTCCAGGATTCCAGGATTCCAGGATTCCAAGATTCCGGGATTCTGGGATTCTGGGATTCCAGGATTCCAGGATTCCAGGCAGGAGAGGTCGGAGCTCTGGATCACAGATCTGCCTGGAGGATCCCACCACCACTCCCTGTCAGATCCATGATTTTTTTTCCTCCCCCTTTGTATCCCTCGGCCCCTCTCCACCCCTTCATCCACATCTTCATGAAAATTCCAGCTGCTCCGCTCCTGCTTCCAGGGAAACCTCGGGAAGCCGGGATTTGCCAGAGCAGGAGCTGCTGAGAACCTCGGGATGGTCCCAGCCCGGAGCCAACGGGGCCGCGGCCGCTCCATCCCCGGCTGCTGTTTCCCATTACAGCCTCCCGAAAACGAGCGGGATACGAGCTCTGGGATTCCAGCCGGGATTTTAGGGGCTCTGAATCGCTTCCAGCTCCTCCTTCTCCGGACTCGGACACGATCCCGTTCCCGGGCTCTTCCCTTCTCTGCTCGCTCCGTGCCAGAACGTTCAAACCCAGCCCTCGGGGTTTGTTTTTTTTCTGCCCCATCCCAAATGTTCCAAAGGTTTTCCGAGGTTTCTCGAGGCCGGGAAATGCAGACGAGCTCCGTCTCTCCCTGGATTCCAAACCAGAGCGACACGCAATTGTAAACTCGGGAATATTCGGCATTCCCGAAAAATCCCATCCTTCCCAGAACTGGGAAAGGTTTCATCCCTGCTAAATTCAATTTGAACCTGGCGGTGGATTGGGATTTTTCCTGTTTTGGGAGCAGTTTGGAGCTTTCCCATCCTGTATCCCATTTTTTGGAGTAATGGGAGTCCTGGAACACAAATTCAGAGGGGAAAGCCATCATGGATGAGGTGCATCCCTGTTATTCAGCATCCGGGGATATTCCAGAGGGAGGAAAGGCTGGTGGGAATATTCCAGGGAAATCCAAGGATCCTCTGCTGAAATCTCAGCGAAATTTCTCTGATCTGAACACTTTGGGCCGGGAAAAAGACATTTTTCAGGAAAAGGTCACAGAGGGGCTCTGAAGTGTGTCCAGAGAAGGGAAGGGAGCTGGGAAAGGGCTGGAGAATTCCTGAGGGAGCTGGGAAGGGGCTGGAGAATTCCTGAGGGAGCTGGGAAGGGGCTGGAGAATTCCTGAGGGAGCTGGGAAGGGGCTGGAGAATTCCTGAGGGAGCTGGGAAGGGGCTGGAGAATTCCTGAGGGAGCTGGGAAGGGGCTGGAGAATTCCTGAGGGAGCTGGGAAGGGGCTGGAGAATTCCTGAGGGAGCTGGGAAGGGGCTGGAGAATTCCTGAGGGAGCTGGGAAGGGGCTGGAGAATTCCTGAGGGAGCTGGGAAGGGGCTGGAGAATTCCTGAGGGAGCTGGGAAGGGGCTGGAGAATTCCTGAGGGAGCTGGGAAGGGGCTGGAGAATTCCTGAGGGAGCTGGGAAGGGGCTGGAGAATTCCTGAGGGAGCTGGGAAGGGGCTGGAGAATTCCTGAGGGAGCTGGGAAGGGGCTGGAGAATTCCTGAGGGAGCTGGGAAGGGGCTGGAGAATTCCTGAGGGAGCTGGGAAGGGGCTGGAGAATTCCTGAGGGAGCTGGGAAGGGGCTGGAGAATTCCTGAGGGAGCTGGGAAGGGGCTGGAGAATTCCTGAGGGAGCTGGGAAGGGGCTGGAGAATTCCTGAGGGAGCTGGGAAGGGGCTGGAGAATTCCTGAGGGAGCTGGGAAGGGGCTGGAGAATTCCTGAGGGAGCTGGGAAGGGGCTGAGCCTGGAGCAAAGGAGGCTCAGGGGGGACCTTGTGGCTCTGCACAAATCCCTGCCAGGAGGGGACAGCCGAGGGGGGTTGGATTTGGGATTTTATCCCAGGGAACAGGGACAGGAGGAGAGGGAACGGTCTCAGGCAAGGCTCAGGGTGGAAACTGAGAAAATTCCTTCCTGGAAAAGGTGACTGAACATTGGAACAGCCCGGGGAGAGGGGTGGAGCCTCCATCCTTGGAAGCGTTCGACAAACGGGAAGAGATGGAAACAGAACGGGGCTCCAGGAGAGCTGGGAATGTTCCCCTGGAGAAGGGAAAAATGCCGGGAATGCTGCGAGTCCCTGCAGGGGCTCCAGGAGAGCTGGAGAGGGACTGGGGCCAAGGGCTGCAGGGACAGGAGCCAGGGAATGGCTTCCACTGGGAAAGGGGAGATTGGGCTGGGATCTTGGGATTCAGGAATTGCTGCCCGGGAGGGTGGGGAGGGGCTGGAATGGAATTCCCAGAGAATTCCTGGATCCCTGGGAATGTCCAAGGCCAGGCTGGATCTACCTGGGATTGTTGGAATTGTCCCTGCCCATGGATGGGGTGGGAATGGGACGATCCTCAAGGCCCCTTCCCACCAAATCATTCCATGATCCCACACCTTTATCTCCAAGCCTCTGTGTCCCACTTTTTTCTCCCTTTAAAAGCCATTCCTGAGTTTTTGGGACAGAGAGGATGTGGTGCACTCAGAAATGGAGGAATTCCAGGAAAGAAGGTGCTTTCCTAAGGGCGATCCAATGGGAACACGCTCTGGGATTCAGCCACATCTGGTGTTCATTTTCCCAGGAACAGATCAGGGCCTTTTTTCTTTTTTTTTTTTCTTTTTTTTCTCTTTTTTTTTTTTTTTTTTTTTTTTTTTTTTTTTTTTTTTTTTTTTTTTTTTTTTTTTTTCGGAATTAAATGATACAGAAATTCAGGGAATTGCTTCCTTTGGGAGGAAAAAAAAAAAAAGAAACAAGCCAACAACCAAGCACTGATGCCTTTTTGTGGAAAAAAAAATCAAAAATATGATAACAAAGCCCTCTGGAATTCCCGGGTTCAAACTGATTCCTGGAGTCAGCAGGGAATTGAAACAATTCCTTGAGAGGATTAAAGGAGCTGAAAAGCAAAACAAAGCACCTTGGAGTGGGAAAAAACATTTGGAGCTGCAAAATCCAAAATCCAGAGCCCTTTGTTCCAAAAAAAAAAAAAAAATAGGGACAAATTTTGGGGCTTCTCAAGCAGTTCAGCTGCAGCTCTGGTCACTTTTTGCTGGGAAAATTGTGGAATTTTCGGGATAAAGGTGGATTTTGCTGGCACGGGCAGTGGGGTTGAGGGTGCTGAGGACCTGAGGAGGGAGGGAATGCACGTGGGGAATTGTGCCCACGTCAAAGCTGTCCCAGAAATCAATGGAATTTGGCTCCCTTGGCAGCAGAATATTCCTGTGTCCCACTGGGAATTGTGAGGGAGAGCTGGTGGGAATGGGATCATGGAATCATGGAATGGTTTGGGGTGGGAGGGAATGAAAGATGATCCAATCCCACATTCCCTGATTCCAGCTGGATCCAATCCCATCCCAGCCTGGCCTTGGACATTCCCAGGGATCCAGGGATTCTCTGGGAATTCCATTCCAGCCCCTCCCCACCCTCCCAGGCAGCAATTCCTGAATCCCAAGATCCCAGCCCAATCTCCCCTTTCCCAGTGGAAGCCATTCCCTGGCTCCTGTCCCTGCAGCCCTTGGCCCCAGTCCCTCTCCAGCTCTCCTGGAGCCCCTGCAGGGACTCGCAGCATTCCCGGGGTTTTTCCCTTCTCCAGGGGAACATTCCCAGCTCATCCCCCAAAACTCCGAGGGTTCATCACCAAAACCTGCCGGAACCTCCTGCTGCTTTTCCTTTGCATTCCCACATTCATAAAATCCATATTTATGGAATCCAAAAATCCATATTTATTCTCTCCCATGATAAGAAAAACCCTCCTGAGCAACAAAAATTGAGAGTAACACTTCTGAAGGAGGAGAAGAAAATATAATTTTTTTTAGGGCCTACAATGGTTTGAGCATTCCCTGGAGTTTTCCCTTCTCCAGGGGAACATTCCCAGATCTGCCAGAGCAGAGGGGCTCCAGGCCTGCAGCAGCTCTGTGATCTCCTCTGGACTCTCTCCAGCAGCTCCCAATTTCCTCCTGAATTTGGGATCCAGGGCTGGGGCAGCTGGGGAATTCCCTCAGGGGCCACAGGGACAAAATTCCCACCTTTCCTGCTCCCCATGCCACTTTGGAACGATCCCAGTGGGGATGGAAATCCGTGGGAAGGCTCAGGAGCCCCTGGGTGGGGAGAAAGAGAAGCTTTGGCAGGGGAGCCCTGAGCTCACAAATCCCTTTTTTTTCTGTCGGGAATGATCCCGGAGCAGCCAGCAGCTCCCATCCAATCCCACGAGGAGAAGGCAAGTCAGGACTGAAGGATTCTCCTGCCAAAAACCTCCCGTTCCTCCAGGTGGGACCATTCCCCCTTTCCCAGAAATCCTGACGGATGCAGAGCCTCTCCCTCAGCCGGGCCGGCTCTCTTGGAATATAAATATCCCTGGAAAAGCGACAGCCTGAATGTCAACGAGTGGAAACGACCTTTCCCTGCCGAGGCTCCGGGTAAATCCGCTGGAATTTCTGCATCCAAGAGCAAACCCGAAAAGCCTCGGGAAGGTGAATCCAAAGAAGTGTCCAAAACTTGGAGGTGGCACCGAGTCCTGGCTGCTGCTCCCGGGCTGGATTCGCTCCGTGAGACTCGGAGGCACCAGGATTTCTGCGTTTGGATCGGGAAAGAGCCTCGGAGAGAAGGGGGCTTTTGTTTTATCCGTGTTGGGTTTGGTTTTTTTTTTTTTATGGAGAGGGAGAGGGAAAAACAGTTCGAGGGTGGGAATGAGGATTTATTCTGGTTATTTCGGGAAGCAGCTCCGTGCCCGACGCTCCCTCTCCGCTTTTCCCCGCAGGGCTTGGAAAGGACAAAAGGAAAGCGGCGGGAAGGAGCCATCCCGAGGGATTTTCCAGGATTTTGGGGGGTTGGATCATCTTTGAGGTGCCTTTCACCCCAAAGTGCTCCACGATTTGGGAGGAGATTCCAGAGGGTGGGAAAGGGCGGGGATCCGTGTGCCGGAGTGATTCCAGAGGCTCCTTTCCCAGGATTGTCCCAGGGGTGTTGTCGGCGCCTCCAGGATAATTCACCTCCAAGGTGGGACCGTTCCCTGGCGCTTCCTGATCCCGGTATCCCAGTTTGGCTGAAATTCCTGGAATTGTGGAACGGTTTGGTTTGGAAGGGACCTTAAAGATGATTTAATCCCGACCCTGCCATGGGCAGGGACAACTCCCGTTATCCCAGATTTCTCCAAGCCCTCTCCAGCCTTGGACACTTCCAGGGATTCAGGGGCAGCCACATTCACATCTTTTCCAGGAATTCTCCCTCCTTTTTCCAGCCAGGGCTGGGAGGAGATTCCAATCCCAGTCTCACTGCTGTGGATGATATTCCCGGGCTTTTCCAGCAGGAGAATAAAATCCGAGGATCCTGGGATAGTGGAAGGATCCTGAAGATCCTGCAGTGAAAGGCCCGTGGGATGATCCTGAAGATCCCTTCCAAAGCATTCCGTGATTCCACAGTTTCCTGAACCAGGATCCTGGGAAGGTTCCTAAAAAAATCTGTCCATCAATCATCTCTTTCTGTTCCCTTTCCAACTCCCAACTTCCAAACATTCCCAAAATGAGATAAAAAGAGCTCAAGGATTCCCAGACCATGGAATAGAGCAGCTGGCGTTTCTCTGGGAATCAGGGAAAAATTCCAAGGCCTCAGGAAAGGTTTGGCTCTCAGGGATAAACGATTTCCCCCCTTTTGTTCCGGGATTGTTTTCACCCCGTCCCAGGGCCGGGTGTGAACGTTGCTCTTCATCCAAGGAAAAAGCAGCAAAATGTGGGGGGGGAAAAAAAATGGGAATTTTAAGAAAACAGGGAAGCATTTTCCAGCAGAGCAGAGCTGTGCCTGGCACAGAGCTGGGCAGAGCTGGCACTGCCAGGAGCTCCAGAGGGATCCCCAGGGAATCCTGAATCGTGCTCACAGCTGGGATTAACTGGGAATGCCGCAAGGATCCTCAGGGTCTGGTGATTCCCAACTTCACAGGCACAGAGGAGCCCATGGATCGGGAATGGTGTCCAGGAAGAGCCCATGGATCGGGAATGGTGTCCAGGAAGAGCCTATGGATCGGGAATGGTGTCCAGGAAGAGCC
>VWYP01026424.1:0-78688 GCA_013400435.1 Pycnonotus jocosus
TTTATATTATATTTTTATATTATTTTATATTATTATAATATTAATATCCTATTATATTACCATATTATTATATTATGAGTTATGCAACAATTTTATTACATTTATTTATCCTCAGTAAACGCAACCATTTTCTAAACTTGCAAATGCCAGTAATTCATTTTCCAGTTAAAGCGCACCAAATTATCACAATGGTCTTTTAATTCTTAGCCATTAGGAATCCTCAGCCCTCTTTATATCAAAAAAAAAGAACAAAACATCTTCCATCAGCACTGGCCTTTTCATGCAAGCTGAAGGAAGTGGCTGGGATGATCAAAGGTCTTGTACCACTTGGAAAGAAATTACTTTTGTTGCAGCTAATGGATTCATGACAGTATGAGTCCACAAGTGGGGGTACTCAAAAAAAAAAAAAAGATAACTGTGACTGAGATTTTTCCCCTCACCTTCTGTCTAGAAGAAGATTCAGTGCAAAAAAAAATAACAAACTGCAGAGCAGCATAGAACTTTCTTAACCTTCATCTTTTATCCTTGGCTTATTAGACAGCATGAAATAACACGGGAAAAAGATTAAAAGGAATACAGATGATGTAGAAAAAAGAACATTGAAAAAAAATCTCAGAAATCAAAAGAACCAAAATGAAAATCAAACTGGAATTTTCTACAGGAAAACTGACTGAGCCAAGGTGCTCATTGTAAAAACTCCTCTTAGTAACATTGAGTTGCCCTGTGAATAAAATTTAGACAATTTCATGACCATTTAATAGGCTTTCTTTTGATATTCTGCTCCTCCTGCATCAAAGATAGATTAAAGGAAAGGTTTCCATCTGCAAATACTTTAAGACCATTGCAATTTACTCTATAGGTTCAGGTGAGGTTGGTATCACTTCTTCCCTTAACAGAATGGTCATCTGGCAGTAAATCCTCCATATAAGTTTCAAGGCTTAGAATATAAAGTTTTAAACCTGATTGCCTTTGTACTGATCACTATTACTGTAAGTGGACTCTTTGTTTTACATGTATTTTATCAGCTTTTACACACTTTATCAACATATTTAAGATAAGTAAGCATCATTCTCTTCTTGGATATGAGTTTTGAATACAGTGACAGGTTAACTGAGAGGTCTTCCCTAAGGAGAAAAAAAAACCCCAAACAATATCCAGGTGATGGCATAACTCAAATATTTTAAGTAATTCAATGGAGAAGCTTCCACTTCACCACTGACTGCAAGAGGAGTGCAGGAAGTGGCATTCTTGGTGGAAATGAGCTTCTGCAAATGTACTTTTCCTTCTTGCCCAAGCTATCCTTACAAATAATGTGAAGACTGTTTAGAATCAAGGATGTTTAACAGCAAAAGAAGGAAAGCAGAAAACTACCCCCACCCCCCCCCAAAAAAAAAACCCCAAACCAAACCAAAACAAACAAACAAACAAAAAACAAACAAACAAAAAAACCCAAACCAACAAACCATAAGAATTATATCATCTAAGCAAAGATCAGATTCTGATTTATGGATGTCAGGCTGGAAAGTTTTCATTGCTTCTGCAGCTGGCATGGAATGTGTTAGAAGATCACTCAGCCTGATTTCTACCTTGTGAAAGCCATCATAGAACATGCAATTAAAACATTAAGTCTTAAGATATTAACACTTTGAAGCAAGAACAAATGAATATAAAGTATCTGTAATAATACAGTACCTAAGCAAGCATATTTAGGTGTGTATTTCACCCCGTACTTCTTTTTGTTATACTTTGCCTAGTGAAATTGAGCTGCTGCAAACAGATGTAATATTTGGTACTTAAACATTGTCCTTCACACAAATTCAGAAATATTGTAATAACATAAACTGGCAAGAAACATTACTATTAATTTTCATTTTTAAGTAGCTGCTGCTTCATTTATCACTAAATCCTCCACCCCATGCATCCCTTTCATTCCTTTTCACCTTGACCATCAAAGCAGCTACAGCTAGCTAGACACAAAAAATTTTATAGGCAACTATACATTATTTATGTGGCTAAATAATTAATCTGTAATCTCTTTAAAATAATTAGGAAAAAGAACACAGGACATACACTGGATTATTATAATCACCAAGCTACAAATACTTGTAAATCATCCATGCTTTAAGCAGCTGCATCCAGAAAAAGGAGGATAACTATCACCAGAAAAAGGTACTTTGTGCAAAAGGAGTCTCATCATGGGCCTGATAGGAAAGGCCCATGTACTTCAAACAGGCTTAACTTTTTGTAAGGAGCTCAGTTCAGAACATTTCCTGTGGATAGTGTCACCTTTTATCACCTATACATCACTTTTTATCTTTTTTCATTACTGTGGAACCAATAAAATCTGCTACTCTTCCCAACATACAAATAAGGAGCACAGCAAAGTGTCCACTCCTTTGGGCAGTGGTCCTGAAAGACTACCTCTTGAATTTTCCTCTCCAAACAAGCATTTTTGAAACATCTAAAGAATTGTTTTAAAAGTCTACATTGACAGCATATAAATAGTGAAACTATTTTTGTTATCCAAGTTTTTTTTTTCTCTTTTTTTTAATTACAAGTTTTCATTTGAAAATGAGATCCTGCAAAATGTAGACAGTCAACTTACTTTATTTTGAAATGGAATTTCAGGAGTAACATGTAAGGCTCAGAAAATGTCAACTTTTTCTGTAAGTAGAATTATGTGATGAGACTTTAGCACTACAGCAGTGTTTATCATCTATTTCCCAGATATGAACAATTAAATATTGGACAAGCTGAATGTTGAAACATCCTCTATGGAGTTGGAAATAGAAGAAATGCAAGGTCCCCAAACATGTACATACAAAAGGAGCTCTGAATATGAAGGCCCATAAGGCACATAATTTTACATGATATTTTGTCTATTTTCCAAAGTAGAGTCCATTCCAACAAGTTACTAAAATTCTTTTATTCTGAATTGTGGATGTAAGATGTAGAGTTCAAGGTTCTAAACTCAAAACCAGTAGAAAAACAGGCATAAAACCCTAATCTGTATGCCTTTTTTACAAATTCTAAAAACATTAGCTTAATCAAAATAGAAAAGCAAATGAAGTGCTGATGGGTATTTTTTTTTTTCCCAAGCATATCAATTTGTAGCCTGTCCAGTTGTACAGTAACATGGCTTTAATTAATCTCCATCAACAAGATCAGTTTACCTGTGCTCCTGTCTATGTGAAACGAATATAAATATTACAACAGCACCTATGCATTTAAATCACAGAGCTCATCAACTTCTGCTGGCAAGGTGAAAGATAAAAGCTACAGAAGGCCCTTCCCAGCCTCTGTCACTAATGATAAACAGCATTAACTGCTTCTGCAGACACTAATGCTGCTATCTTGGGAACACAGGCAACCACCATGAGAACTTTACAGCTTCACTAATCACACTCTTGTTTGTCACAGAACACCAAATAAAATCTCAATGAGAAAAGGCAATAAATATTAACAGCCATGAACAAAGGAAGGTCACATTAATATGTAGATCTTTAAATACAAGATGCTTTCTTCATTAACTAAATAACTTGTTCATTATTATAGTGTCAAGGGGGTGTAAGGGAGAAAATACATTTAAAAAAAAAAAAATCCCTGATTGAGAGGTTTAATATATTACGTTCTCAACATTTAATATTTACAGAATAGGGATTTTTGTTTGCTCTGTTTTTAGTTCAAGGTTGAAAGATGCTTACATCACCTATTTTATAACCTGTATGTCGTTCAGCTTTTTGCTTTACCCAGAAATTGATGAGTAAAATTTGGTTTTGGTCTGAATTTACTCCTATTACTTTTATTTTTATGCCATTTTTTTTCTCCCCTAAGTTGTTAGGTTTTTATTATTGTTATTTTTCTTCTAGGTTGAGGGCATATCAGGATACCCTCCTGTTTCTTTTTGATCCCAGAGTCACAGTAATGGCTTCAATTTTTTTTTTTTCCCTCAAGAACTAGATGAAATTATCCTTAACATAAACTATCAAATATCCCTTTAAAACCAGATTATTAGATGGACTTGACCTGCCACCAGTGTTTCAGTGTCTATGTGGACATGTGCTTAGGTCTAACAATTCACCTATACCAGCAATACTTTTGTTACACAAATTCTTGGCAAAAGATTAGAAAGAATAAAAAGAACTGAGTACATCAAAGCTCCACTCTCTCGAATAATGCTATAACTAATTTAAACACAAGTTTTGCACCCAAGTAAACTGCATTTTTTACCTTTAGTTGCCTTAAGCCCTTGCCTGTGCTTTGACAAGCTGTTCTCACCTTCCCTTCACTCCACAGCCCTCTCTGTACCAAAGCCTGGCTACAGCTCCCTGCACTGGTTTGAGAAAGGAGAAAAATAATATCAGAATAATGTGACCAGACACTCCACCACTATCACTGCAGGAAAGGTGCAAAGGCTGCCTCCAAAACAGGCTGTGGTGAAGTTTTATTAGAGAGGCCATGTATGTGCGGCCCTTTGGGAGTGTAGGGAGACAGCCTGGGTGAAACAATCAACTCTGAAAAAGCAACTGGAGAGCCTCCCATCCCAGCCCTCCTTCCACAGGAGCGTTCCCCACCCTTCTGCTGGAGCCCAAACACGTCCCTCACAACAATCATGGCATCACTCAACAGCACCACGTTTATGTGATCCTTCTTGTACACTGGCACTGAAGATAAAATGAGATTATCAGGAGCTAGTGGCCTGTGAAGGGCACAACAGTCCTGTCACAGCTCAACAGTGGATTTATAACCCCTGGCTCGAGTGCAGGTGAGAAACCTGAACATTAACAGTATCCAAGACATGTGGTTAAAATGAAAAATTGTATTTTAATAATCACTTTAATATCGTATTAGAAAGTCAGAATTAAGATGCAAATACATTTAGGGATACATTCAAATTGATCTGCAGTTGGATGATTCTTTCATATGTATTAATTCACTCAGAATAAATTAAATTAAATCCATTTTTACATACCATACTGTAAATAATTACATTTTTAAAAATTATTTGTCACTGATTAATTATTGGAAAGTAGGGAACACAACCCAGACTTTATATTGGTATGAATTGGTCACATGTTTAAAATTTATCATTGAAAATGAAGCATGACCACTCCCACCATCACTGCAGATTTCTAGAGGTACACAGGGATACACACCTGAGAATGAAAACAATCCCTTTTGTTTGAGTAAGAACTTAAATTTTTAAGCTTTCCCAGAATTTTCAGGTATCCTGCAGGAAGGTGTCACTTGAGGATATGCTGTGCTCATGTTTGCATCTTTTAATCTAATGAGGCTGAGTGTCTTTCCTCATCTCTAACTCAATTGCTGCCTTTTTAGCTTACACAAACTTTTCAGCAAGCAGCTCCTCACACCAGTGGTGTGCTGGTTTAAAGACAGATTTCTGCCACAGAGCTGCAATTCAGCTTCACTTTTATAGCCCATGCTGGGAAGAGAACCCTCTGGAAAGAGGGAGATTCCCAAAGAGGAGCCCAAGGCAGGTAAGTCCCTGACCTTATGGCCATTTCCCCTTTCATTTTCTTGTTTATAGAGCCAAAAAGGCTCATGCTTTCTGTCATACAGGAATACTTTCTAAACATGTAAATCCTAGACTGCATGCATACTTCATAAGCACATCACACAGAGCGCCTTTTTACCCCCCTGAAGCGAAGGATTTTAACAGTGAAAGGTTCAGAAAAAGCAAGTAAAAAGTCAGTCAGCCATTCACATAGATATTCAACCCTTCCCTGAGTTCATTTAAAGCAAAATTCAAAGAGAACAGCAGGATCCCAAAAAGGTATTTCAGACAAGACACTTTCAAACAAGACTGTTGTTTGACTTTCAAGCAAAAGACTTTTAGAACTCATTCATCAAAAGATAAACAAACATAAGAGACCTTATCACACAGGTGCAGCAGATGTAACAGAAAAAAGGAAAAAAAAAATCACACCTCTGACAAAATGGGAGATAAAAGTAGATAACAAGAAGCAAACAGGGAACCAGATTAAAGTCACTATCTTGAGACCTTGTTACAACTCAGATCCGTTCAGCAGAGACCTACTTCACAGCAAAATCTTCTCTGGCTTTCAGGAGAAATCACAAAGAACCTGCCACACCAAAACAGATGTTCAGGTAAGAAGTGAATGCTCTACCCTATTATTCTGTTAGGACAGAAGATTTTCAGTGAAACAACAGCAGTATAATCTACTTTCACTAGTCTAGATCATGAATGAAGTAAGGGTAGGACTCACCCTTGTAGGAAAATGGTGAAGAGGAAATGATTGTGAATATGAAAGCTTCCTAAAATCAAAACTTTGCCTGTTTAGAGCAAATTCAGATGCTTTTGGTCACAAATTATAGGCTTAGGAAGCCCTTATTTCTCAAGGAAGGAAACTATTAAAAGTCATAGTGATGGGTGACATTAAAAGGGGCAACTGGATAAAAGCCACGTGCCTCAGACAGTCAGATCACCAGCAGTGGCTTCATCAGGAGGAATTTCTTGAGCCATTCCTTGAGAAATCCAGCACTGTTCCAATTTTTCTTGTGGGAGAAAAAAGTTTTCAAAAATCAAGATTCAAAAAATTCAAGATTCAAAAATCAAGAAAAGTTTGGGAAGCAAGCCCAGGAACATTAGGCTCTCCTGAGGAGAAATTTGTTTCAAGAATGGAGTGTGACAAATTTCTTGCCAATCTCTTGCTTTTAAAGCCAGAGCTCTTAGACAGCAACCCAAAGGGATTATTCTGATATAGAGATACATTTGAAAGTGTTATAGATATCAAATGTAGTTAAGTGAGGCCAACTGTTCAATCTGCATTATTTTTTGACCTAAAATTCTGAATTTGGACTTGGCTAGAACACTCACAGTGCAAACTCTTATCCATACTGTCATCATGTACCAGTGATTTCAGGTGAGTTCCAGCAAGAAACTCTGTTAAGTATCATAAATAATATTATGGCTCCATGTGAGAGACTTGCCTGAGGTTTTGAAGTGTGATGGATTCTGCTACATGACTAACACAGATCCACTGGGAAGTATGATAGATGTGGGAATTTATTCCACCACCCTTCCAAGGGACATATCCTTCCTAGTGAACTCAGGATGTAATAAATCATTTATAGCCATTTCAAAGCTCTGTTTGGGATATAGTCTGTGGAAATGACCAGCATGACATGTAACAATTCTAACAATTAAAACAATCTTTTTATTTGCCTTGCAGAGAAATGTATCAGTTAATTTAGCACTGATTGGGAAAACCCCCTCAGGCAAAAACAAAACAAAACAAACAAAAAGCCAAACAAAAATGCAGAACTAAACAAAACAAAATCCCAGGAAAATCATCCAACTTGATATTTCAGGGGTAGATTTTGAGTGATTATTCTTCTTCTGATTCCCTCCAAGGGAGATCATGCATACTCTTCCTCAAGACATGTTTACCCTATTCTTATGGTGCCAGGATTCCCTACTGAAAATTACTTTAAAGAGCATGTAAATGATCACTTATTTGAGAGCACGAGCCATAAATACCTCTGAAATTATGTCACATCCTAGTGTTTAAACCACTAATGACGTGGTTCAGGGACTGCAGTGATGCCAAGAGGCATCAGAGGGATACAGCAGGAGAATAATACACGATGGAAGAAGCTGTCACAGCAGGAGGAACAACAAACAGAGACAGAGGCAATTCTTCTGTGGTCAGCAGTTCCACTAGGACTATGCCAGAAGCAGTGAAAATCTCCTGTAGGAACAAAGCAAAAACCTTCAACAACTGCCTACAAGGTACCTTTGGAATGTGGAGCCAACAGACAACAGCAAAGGCATGGGTTAAAGTGTGTCAGAAATTTAATCTGGCAAAGTTTTACCTAGTCAGACATTGTTTCAGCAAAGTAAACCTGCTTACTCTCGTGCTTTAAGTAAAACACCTGCATAAACTTGTGCATATTAAACATCAGAATCTGAATCTAAATTGTTGGAATCAGCTATAATGCGTCTGTATTTTCAATCAAATCTGCTTTAGAGGGATCTGTCACCCTCGGGTAACTTATCCCTGAGTAAACCCCTGGGCAACTCAGGAACTCACCAGGCCAGAGGATAAGAACTGTACTTGCGTGTATGGCAGTGGAATAGAAAACAATCCTGTTCTGTTCTAGAACAAAAGTGTCATTCCCTGTCAAGGCAGCTGAAATGCAGCAATTTCTTTTCCAGAAAATCTCCTAGAAATAATTTTATAAATTTGCTCAGAAAGTAAATTAAGTAAATTTTGATAAATAATTCACCTAATAGAACAGTATAGACATTGAAACTACAAAAGAGAGCAGATTCTGCTATTGTAGCTGAGAACTGTTCCTCTCTTCAGCTTTTAGTAGTGTCATTTCAGTAATACAACATCCAATATTCCCATATGGTAAAGCTGGTGATTGTTTACAAGGATAATAGAATGTAGGCCTCTTTCCATAAACAAGATGCAACTTATCTCAAATAGCACCCATGTATTAAGTAGATATTAACAGGTAACTGTAGTGTATTTTAATTTTATGTATTTAAAGTACATGTGTTACATATCTCATAGCTGAACTTCCTTTTTCCTTCCTTCATCTTTAAAACAGCATACAAATACAGGAACATTTCTTCCAAGTGAAAGGATCACTTGAAAGTCCCAGATATTTTCCCCTTCCAGTACTATCATAGGTGATAAATTACAACAAATTGCAAGCCTAACAAAACAACACTTTAAACTGTATTGTCATATTTATTATAAAGTTCCTGGTTCATTGCATTTTGGCATTTTATACAACTGGTTCTGACAGTGATTAACATGGTTTGGGCTTCTGCTGTTTCACCCAAGAGAAATAAAACACCAAAATCTCTGCAGGTGTGTAATGGGCCAGGGATTCACAATCTGTTCTGCAAAGTCAGACTTCAAAGACTTCAAAAACAAAAATACTAAAGTTGGCATTGCCTCTGTAATCATTTAAAGCTTTTTTGCATATTTCAAGGAATTTTAATTTCAATGTTTTAATCAGCCCTGTTATTCAACAGTTTCCTGCAACAATTTAACCAATTGCATGACAAATTCTCCATTAGCTGAGACTCACAAATGAAATAACATACCAAGGAGTAGATCTGAGACCTAACAACAGGGGAACCTAAATTATTAAGTACTTACTTGAGCTTGAAAAGGGGCTTTCACTTATTTGAAGTACATTGTACAATTTATCTGATGCATATGTGTGGTTAGAATTATACAGTAATTACAAAACAGCAATCACCCAGTTGCACCTGCAGTACAGGAGCCTCAGGACAACATCCTAATTGTTTCTGTGATTACCTGTCTAAAAGTAGCACAGAAGAAGAGGTAAAGTTCAGGTTACAATTTCAAGTTCTTTGAAACAGAAAAAAGAACTGGAGAGAAACCCCAAAATAATACTTGTTTCTACAAGTGTTAATAGAAAATCTTACATGTTAAAGAAATTAAAAAAAAAAAATCATGATTAAATATCTCTTAAGGAGTGAGGAAAACAATCACTCAATATGTTTCTTTGTGGTTTGTTTTTCCTTGAAAGTTTATTCCCTTACATACAATACAGTGTATTTTATAAGCACTTTGAGAATGTTTTGCTCCCTGCTCAAGTGGTATTTTCCTTGAACTTCGGCATTTAGTTTGAAATTTCAACTTCAAAAGCATAGCTTCTTAACTATGGGACTAAATATTTTCATCTTAAAAGAAGATTGAAGTAGTACTGTAAAAATTTCCAGTTTCCCTTGGAAATTATAAATCTAATTTCAATGTTCACTTATAAACCTGATATTCACAGCTTCAAAATACTCATCAGAAGAAAATGAGTAATTGCAATATAATATAAAGCCATGGAAAACACTTTTTGCTGAAGGCTCAGTCAAAACCATTGTTCTAGAGGAAGAAGAAACTCATCCTCCTGACCATAATAAAATAACATAATCACAAAGATAAAAACATGATCACAAAGAGGAGCAAAGGCTTGGCATGTGAGAGAGTGAGAGAGCTGGGTTTGAACTTGGGCCTTGAGACAAGAAGGCTTAGAGGAGACCTTGGCACTGTGTTCAAAGAGTGCCAAGATGGAAAGAACAAAGAAGATGGAAATTCCCTTTGTCCAGGGAGTCCCATGGAGAAGATGAAGGGTAATGGGTATGAATTACTTCTGAGGAGATTCCAGTTGGGCACAAGAGGCCAATTATCTAAAAACAGTCCAATCAGCTACTGCAAAAATCTCCTCAGGGAAACACTGGATTCTCCAATGCCAAATCCTTAAAATCCAGCAGGACAAGGAGCTGGGCCAATGCTGTCTAGACAGAGCTTTTGCCAAGAAACACTGGAGCAGATGATGCTCCAAGTCTGGTGTTCCATGATTCTGAGATTATCAGAAGGAATAAACCAAACAAATCGACCATAAGAGGGAGGTTAGAAGGACTGTGCAATCTTTAGCATTGCTCTCTACTAGATGAGGATTAACTAACCAAAAGGGTCTATTAGAAGTCTTCTTAATTGCAAAGTTGTTGATGATTTAATAATTAGGTTTGAGTGAGCCATGCAGAGGAGCATCACCCTTTGTGCTGCCCTGGCTCCTGGCTTGGCTGAGCAATAGATTGTTGCCTCCTGAATGCCCCTACCTCTTTCTTTATTTCTATCAACTTCAGTAGCAACAGACCTCTGAAAAACAAACAAAAACAAACAAACAAAAACCCCAAAACCAAAAAAAAAAACCCCAAAACCAACCAACCAACCAAAAAAAAAGCCACACCTGATTCTTTATTAAGAGTTCCATATTTTTTAGAATTCTTTAAAATTGTAGTACTTTGGTGCCCTCCATGAATTCTACTGTTGTCAATCTGAGGGAATCTAAGAGGTAGCCAAGTAACAAAAGCTATTTTGTTTGCTACTCTCGGAAACCCACAAATTTCACATAAAATTGCTGCAATTACACTTCATGCAAGCATTTAATTAATACTAAGGAAATAGCGCAGTTAAAATATAGCACTAAACATGGCTGAAACAAAAGTAATTAATCTATAGAGACACACAAAAATTCATAAAAAACACAGTAAAATCACAGCATAAGAGGAGAAAAGGTAAAAGTCATGCTCTAAAGAAGAAATGGCATTTGAAAAAGAAAATCTACCTAATAAGGGTGGATTTCTCAAGTCTTTCACAACAAAGATGATTACATAGATGCCTCGCAACAGGGGTTTCTTAAAAACTTAATATAAAAACTTTTAAGTCCATTCTTCCAAAGAAACCTCACCCATCCATTAGATAACAGCTGGAAAAGTAGTATGCATGTAACTTTTGAAAAGTATATTTTCAATATTTCATCATATACTGGCTTTGTTCTGACCACAGACAGTTCCTAACCCTCCCAGGACTGCTCTGGCAGCCATTATTTGCCATTATTTTTGATGCTGACAAAACACAACTTTGATATATGCTCTCAACTCTATTGTGTGGCCTCTGGTATGGCAGTATTAGAGAGCCCAGAGGCAGAGCAGACAAAATCAGAATGTGAAAAGTTGTTGTGTGCCATCAAAGGAGAACAAAATAATGATTTTATATAACAAAACACAGAGTAGAAGCCCAGGTGATGTCTTCCTTCAGTATGTCCTGTTTCTAACATAGAGTCTGCATGGAGAAGTAATAATTAAATGGGCAAAGTACTTCAAAAGTGAGTTATTTAAATCTGGACAGCAGAAATTAACAACCAGAACTCATCAGAATATTCAAGTGTCACAGATTCAAACATCAGAGAATGCAAAACACAACAAAAATATGCTAATCTCCCCCTGTTAAATAACAAATATTATTAGCATAATTATCAGCTGAGCGTGTGTGGCAAAATATTAACTTTCTTCCCTAATACTCACAAAGTTATGAGACATATAGGAGCTCAATATAGGAAAATAGAGGTGGTCATTCATGGCAGGTTTGGGTTTGGTTTTTTCTTTTTTAATCATCAGGTATCCAACCAAAGAACATAGTGTTAGGTTTCCTTCCACTACACATTATTCCACAATTGCAAAGTGAAAGGCAACCTTTAAAACTGTGTGTGCTTTCCAGACTTGCAGTCTCCTGATTCCAGGTCTGTAACACTATCAGTTTCTCTCTAAACTATAATAAACATAGCATACAATGAGGATGTTAATTTTTCCCATTAATTCAAATGCTGTAATAAAGCATTACCATGTCTCCTTGATATGAATGTTCCGTGATATTATTCCTGTGATTATTAATTCCTTTGGCATGCACCCAGAACTATTTATACTGTATATAAATTAATAAATTATGCATCTAGCAGTTAGTTGAAGTTGCTCATTCCAATTTCTGTTAATTAATAATGTGGCTGTCATGTTAAATCAGAGGATTTGTGCTAAAAAAAAAATAAAAATGTTTAACTATTATCTATCAAACTCTAAAAATGCTAATCAACACTGTTAGCCTGAAGAGACTTTTGGCCTTACCTGGTATCACTTCTGCCAAATAGTTATTTTGTTTTATCTCAAAAACTTTCCCTGCAATGCTTAGTTTTCAGAGAAAATGAGAAGCTGGGGAGAGCAAAGAATTAATGTAGAAAGCTGATTGTTTGGTATATGTTAAATAATATATGTATGACACTGAGTAATGTAAAACTAAGACTGCAGATCCAAATGACTGCAAACTATCCAAAGGCTATAAAGATTCTTGGCTGATAATGACTCATGTCCCAAATGAAAGTTTCATTTTGACAGATATCCATGGGATTTTCCACTGATGCCAGCCTGCTGAGAAAAGACAAGATCTGAATGTGCAGCTTCCGTAAACGTTCTGATGCTTAACTATTACAAATGCTTTCCATGTTAAATTTCGGAATGAAAAATAAACACAGCTTAGCACTACAATATGTACTGTATCTCATTTCGAGATGCAAACAGTAAAATTCCTTTTCTGCAAGTAACAATTATTTCATGGCAAACAGCAATGTTAATCCTCACTATGAATGTCAGCCAGACAGCTGATTTAATTCTGTGAAGACTTGCAGGTTACTGTGTACCCCAGGTTTCTTACAGTCAAAATTTCCTTCTTATGCAAAACTGATTTAAGACATATTTTATAAGCTTAAAAATCTTTTCCCACAAAGACACAAACATGCCAGAAAAAAACCCCTAACCAGCAAACCCCCAGAAAATGTTATTTATTGGGGTATGGGGTATAGGTTGAGTTGGTGTAGTTTGAAATTAGAATGGTTCAAGTACTGACTTTTATGAAGATAGATACTAAAAGGAGACATTTTATTTCCTCTGATGTAAAAATTCTCATTGTATACCCTGCTAATTCTACAAAGTGGCTATCCCTGATTCATTAAATGATGAGATTTCATTTTAGAAATAACATTTACATTAAAAAAAATGTACATAGAAAACAAGATTTCTCACGAGTTCTCTTACAGATAACACTACTGGCATAATTAGATATCATATACCCTTCTGTTAGGATTATATCTTACTGCAGTTCATGTGGTGCTGACTTTAGTACCCCACATGAAAATGCTTTCACAAAACCTGGAAATCACATACTACCAGATGATGATGATGATGATGACAACTGATGTGGCACTCACAGCAGTAACCTCACCACTTTCTGCTGGTATTTTGTCCCTCTGCTAGCTCTCAAATTTTAAAGCAGCTGAACTCCAAGACAGTGTCTCAAAACTCTGAAGCAGGCACCCAGTTAATTACTCTGATCATGCAAGCACAGAGAAAGTTTTCAGCTAAAGCAAGATAAAGCTGCTTCATCTAGGAGCCAGCAGCTCCTTGCCAAACAAACCCAATGGCCAAAGCCCCTGTCAATGCTGCCCTGGCACCTCATGAGCACAGGAGTGAAGCCCAGGGTCAGCTGCATTGTGAATTTCAGAGAGAACCCAGCTGTGGTGGCTCTGGCACACCCACATTTCCATTCTGCCCATGACACCGTGACAGCACAGCGGGTTTAATGAGGGGACACAGTGAGCACAGAAATCTCATCAGGAGGAGCTGACCTGAGGCTGCTGCAGCCCCACTGAAACAATCTTTAATCTGACTCAACAAGCATTCAGGATTTCCTTCTGATGTTTCCTAGCAGACACTCTGATGTAGCTTGACCCGTAGGATATGCGGGAGGAAAAGAGCAAACACACAAAAAAGAAAACAGGAGGTAGAGGAGACAGAGTATTAAAAGTGTCCAACAGATTTTATGAGGTCGCCATTTAAAATTGCTCTGTACTCTTTTTTTTATAAGCAAACTTGAGGTACAGGAAGAATGGAGCCTGAAGATGCTATTTCTAAACTATCTACAGCCAGAAGAAAATGCCCAAACTATTTCTTTGTTGAACAAAACAGCACCAATACTTTAATTTTAGCAAGAGTCCCAAATGTTCACGATTCATCTTTAGGAGACTAGAGGGCAGCCACGAGACTAAAACATTATTTTGAGATGCTTCTCAGTTCCTTACTATAGAGAGGAAATGTTGGGATGAAACCTGATTAGGGTTTATATTTCTTCTTCAACTTTAATCTTCCTGGAGTTTAGAGAAGCTGTTCTAAAGCCCTGAAATTCCACATATTTTTCTAACACCATACATTTTTGTCTATCTCAGCACTACCCTATCTGTGCTAAATCTCAAAAAAAAGAATGGCCAATGAATGCATTGGTCACAGAGAAAATGAAAATTCATACAGAACAAGGTGCTGCCATGAGGAAAAAATTCAGCCTCAACAATTCAACATTGTTTTGACTATTCAGATCCATGGATGTGTTACAGAAACACAGATTTTGTTTATACATATATAATGTTAGAGCACATAAAATGTTTATTTATCCTACAGTCTACCTCTGCTTCCTCTGTGCATCAGCTTAATCCTTAGGCAACTTTTACATAGCCCCTATGCTTATAAAACAATATATAAATAAATGGCAACACCTGAGAAGCAATGACATACCAGATTTGGGAAGCTCACTGAATAAAATTGAGAATGTGACAAAAATCCTGAGTTTCTTCACTTAATCTAAGATTTCCCCACACACACAACCCCCAACCAACAGGCTTTCTAATCTTCTACTATCATTTCTTTCCCTAATTTTAATGCTGTATATACAGATTATAATTTTTTAGGATCACCCACTGGAAGTTTGGAAGAGAAGAAACAATTGGATCATTCTTCTCAAAACAAATTCCAGTTCTGTGTAAAGAAGATCCTTTTCTCCAGACCTGAACATTTCCCAAAGCCTGTAGTTTGCCATTATTGTCAAGCTAATGATGTCTGCTCTTTATAATTCCTGACACCAAAAATTTAGTACATTACATATTTGATAAGAGTAAAAAAAAAAACAAACACCCCCCCCCCAAAAAAAAAACCAAAAACAAAACACAAAAACCAACCAACCAAAAAAAAAACAAAAAACCAAAACCAAAAAAACCCAAAACCAAATAAACCACATTGTGCATGTCTGGTATAAAAACCTTAACTATAAATATTTCACAGCCCATTCTCATTAAAAAGTAAAAATATTTCTCATCCATTTCTTATGTGCATTTGGGCATGTAACATGTATTTTTGAAAGCACTGTCTGAGAAATAAAAATTTTAAAACCCCAAGCCTTTCAAAATGGCTTGAAATACATTGCATCAAACACAACAGCACCCAAAAAACTACAAATCTCATTAAGCTATGCTTATTTACTTATTAAAAAATTAATTTCCGGTTTAAACACAGTTGAATGAAATAAATAAAATTATTGTAATGGAAGAGAGAAATTACTGGTTAATTTAATGTGTCTTCACAGTTAGAATAAATTTATAATGCTCTCTCTTTTAGATGATACAAATGAAGACCTGAGAAAAATAAAGAAATTTTAGTCTTAATCCCTCAGCTTACAAAATAGTTTATCCTTAAAAATGAAAAGCATCCAAATATATTGTGGTTTTCCTCCCAGGTTTTGGGGTTTTTTAACATTGTAGCCCACCAATGTCCTTGAAATCAATAGAAGAACAGAATTTCAAAAATTCTGGATTTGATAATCAATTTAATTAGTGATAAAATTATTTACAATTTCATGTAACACATCTCAGCCTGTCTTTAAACTCATATTCTGCCAACACATTTGCAGGAGAATAACTCGACTGATCCAAGGATGAGAACACCCCAAAATACACAAAGGCATTGCAGCATCTTATCCTCACCTCAAGTTTCCCACTCAGTGATCACCACTGAACCAAATAAAAAATCCATCACTCCTGTCCTCCAGAAAAGACCCTCATCATGATACTTACATGCCAAAAGGGTATATTTATAATTTACAATTTATAACATATACTTTATAATACATATAATTTTATAATTTGATATTTTATGCATCATTCATAGTGAAAAGAACATGCCATGGCAGTTACGAGCCTTTGTTCTTGAAACTATGCGGTTCTGTACCAAGATTTTAGTATTGTAAAGTGATTTCTAGATATCTATAAATGGCGTCTTGTTGGCATGACTATCAAGTCAAAGCATATCATGTAAGTTGATATTTTAAAAAATGGAGCCTACATGCTGCATCTTTGTACTTTAAACAGCAAATTAACTTCCCATCTCTTCAGGCCAAAACTTAATTCACATCTAAGAACAAATCCCACCCTTCAGCAAGATATTAACTCAAAACTATTTTTCAACAGAAGAATCAGTAGGAAACATCTGTGTCTTTGCAAGTGATTGCAGAAAAATCACTGAAGACATTCTCAAGCTGCATTTGAGTCCATATTTAAAAGGAAACTTAACTAGTACTTTATACAACCATAGCACCAACTGTGTTGAATTTGTGTGTTTGTTCTTGGTTTTGTTTGTTTGTTTGGGGATTGTTTTGTATTTTGGGGTTTTTTTTGTTGTTGTTGTTTTTTCTTTAGTTGAGAAGGAAAATTATTTTCTTAGTTCAGGTTTTGAATACTTCCACAACTGCCAACTTTATTTCAGATGTTCTTCCAAACAACACAATAGTTGCAGAAAAAAAAAATGCCCTCCTAGTGTAAAGATATCCGTCTACAGACATAGATATATATACACAAAAAAAGTTTCATTTTTCAATTGAAACACTGACAAGTTATTAAGTTATCCTTAATGAACAGAAAATTACCCCTTGCTTTTAACTTTTCTTATCAATTTCTTAAACCAATATAAGAAAAATGACAAAAATATATTTTAAAACAAAACTTCCTTTTGAATTTTTTTTTAAAAAATGTGTTTTAAAAAGTAAGTCTTCAAAGCCTAACATTAAAATTTTGATTTAGAATCAAATTCCTTTTTATTTGCACTAGTTTGGTGCTTTTTTGTTGTTGGTTCAGTCAAAACATGAACCTCCCAGTTCTTTATTTTTTTTTTCCATTTCTGCTACAAAGTACTATATTGGAAAGAGGCTTTTCATTGTAGACCACAATTTCTCAAAGAAACAAAAACAACTTAAAAATGCCACAGTAACCAATATTTTGTTTTTCTTCTTTGGAATTCTATAATAGACTCTGATATATTGATTTCACTTAAAAGATGCATTTTGTGTAGAAAAGCTCATGTCCTGATTAGTAGAAAACAGGTTAAAATACCATTACCTAATGATTCTTGGATTTGGCATGGATTGGGCTTCTGACATCCCATACATAAATACACAGCCATAGGTACACATTTTAAAGCCTGTTTACCACAGATACTGAGTCAGACCCCTGACTGTCCCTGAAGTCAAAGGAATTTATTAAGAATTTCTTGATGAATGTAACATTTTGATACTAAGTAACACTGTAAAGCAGTATCTGAGTCACGCTGCTAACAACTGAATATACTGAAAGATGTAGCAATTATTCCATCAACCTCCTTCCTTTTCAGCAAAGGCCAAAGGGAAATCTGTCATTAAAGCTGATAATCAGGCAATTTACTTGGTAAGTTCCTGACCATGAACTTAGTTATTTAACAGGTGAAAACCTGTTGGTTGAGAAGGTGGGATACCTCCACACGGTGAAGCAACACTGTTGGAACAATAGTCCACCCAAAAAACTCCTACTCCAAAGTGTGCCCTTTAACCAAATAAAAACATTTTTTAAACTACAGAAAATGGAGCCAGCTCTGTTTTGAAGGAAACACAAACTTTTCACTGAAATAAATTCATCAAGATACGAGTTGAGTTTGCATCTAGCTTCAAGCACGAATAAATGTCTGCAGAGAAATGCAGTTAATCCTGTTCATCCAGTCGTGCCTAAGTAGTTTGCTATAGAAGGACAGTGACCCTGTGGTGTGTGTCTTGGTGCATGCACATGTGAACTTCCAGGGAAGAGACACTTTGGGCAGATGGTTAAAAATAACCTCATCACTGACTTTTTCACAACTCTCCCAATTAGTGATGAAGGAATGATGGGCATGGGGGATGGAGATAAGCTCATAAAACAAAGCTCAAGACCAAAGTCTGGATATTGCTTCCAAGTAAAGTGAAAATAGAGTAATTTTCAGGTCTTTAAAATAAAAACCAAAACCAAAGTGTATTTAGAAATGCCATCAGTGGAGAGTACTGGCATTACTGGTGTCTGTATACTGTGTTACTGCCATGGCTTGAATTTATACACTGAATGCTATCACTTATTTCTGTCCTTCAAAATATTGCCCTTTAGTTTTTGGCAAAAAAATTTGAAAACAACAGGGCAAATCTAACTAAATTTTGCTGAATGCTGATTTAGGCATTTTGGGATACAGCACATTTTGCAATCTATTGGTATAGGAGTAGAGTGGCATGAAAGGACTAATAAATTTTACTAGCACATTCTTAGTTCCCATGCCTTATTTCTCACCCACAAGCAAAATGACAGGTGCTCTTTCCTCTGCACATGGACTAATTTTCACCAAGGTCAAATGATTTTATGTATTGCAACAGCAAATTTATTTATGGATTTTTTTTTCCCACTGAACTTTTAGTTACATGGACAAAAAAGATTCAAATTGTTCAGCCTCAGATTAATTTTGTGACACAAGTTTTTCAGAACTTTTTCAAAGATACTTGACATTTATTGTATCAGCTAAGACCATTACAGAGGATTTAAAGGAAAGTTTTAAAATCTCTTGAACACATATGCAGAAGGGAGAAAGGGGGGGATGTTACGAAATTCTAAATTAAAGGAAAACCAGAACTGTCAATGCTACAGTTCTTGACCTTTCTGAGAGTTTTCCAAAGTAGAATATTTAACATATTGGCATATAATAATCTCTTCTGCATTTGCTACCTAAATAACTTAGGAGAAAGGTGCCATGAGTCCAGACAGACTGTGTCCAGAAGATAAAAAGTTATCCTTTATTTATAAATCTGTAAGGTCTGGTGTTTTCTTGTTTTGTTCTTCTAAGAGTTTAGATATGGTAGAGTAGACTAAGAATATTCTGGGGGTTTTTTGTATTACATTCTTGCTTATTTTTGTCCAAGAGCTGAATCAAATAAATCTCTTAGTTTGAGCAAAAAGTTTCTTACTCCTGTTTTCAGCTGCACTCTGGTGACATTACTCATTCGCTCTATTCCTTTTTTACTCTGTGCATTACATCCTCCACCCTTCAGTTTATGAAAATTCCTCATTTCCTTGATGTCTCATCCATCCAAACCTGGGGAGCAGAGCCCGTGGTAGCTGCTCAGGAGTGCAAATCAAGCATTCCATGCCCAAAGCTATTACACAGAAATGACTGTCTGGGGTTGCATCATCAGCATTACTGCTGTAGCATGAAGGAGAAAAACAAAACAAATATTAATGGGAGAGATGGAAGGACAGCAATGAACACAAAGACTTGCTAAAATCACTGCTGCTGATTTTCCCTGTTTAAGGGAGCTCTGCAAATGGACCCAACTATTGGCATGCAGGTGTTTGGTCTCACATGGACCATCACAGCACCTCAGAGATTCCAGGGGTTTGTCATACACGGCTGAGTCAAGTAATTAAACTATTCATTGCAATTAAATAGCATGAATACTGTAGAATTTACTCCTTCTTCTCCTTCTAAATATTCAATAGAAATTTTAAAGTGTATTAAAAGCAAAGAAATTGACCACCTTGCCCAAGAGATGACAAAAAGTTTCAGGTTTTTGTTTTAAAGAGGTCAAGTAGAAGTCTCAACAAGGATACAACAAAATATACCTGACATGCATAGAATAAAACCTTCTACTAGGATTTATGTCAACTACGACTCAAAATATAATTCATAGATTTATAGCTTTAATTCATACCTTAGCCTTGTAATAATCTCATGGCTGCATAGCTTTGTCTTTTTATTTCAGAATTAATTAGTACATATTCCACAAAACTTAGATTTTCTGGAAAAAAGTATTTGAAGAAGTGGTTTCAGTGAACATTTATGACTCCTCCCTTTTTTTTTATTAAGTTTGGCATTTTTGACACTATACTGTATTACAGGCTATTAGCCTAAAGCAGTGATTGGGTAGATTAGATTTTTAGTGAAACACAGAATGAAAAATGTGTGAAGAATTGAAATTACAAGCTTGCATTAGCAGGTTCTTTTCAGAGGGCAGTTCCATCTTTGTTGTACAATGGAGCAATAATAATTTAGACCCTGCAGCTTACATCGGTGTAAACTGAAAGCCATATCCAACATGCCATGACACTGAAGACATCCTCGTCTAAGAAACAGCTCTGTTCAAGCAAGTATCAACAAAAATATTTTCCTTTGGGTTTTTTTCTCCACTAATACTGGATACTGCTTCTTAACCTCCTTTTTTCCTTCCCATCAGCAGCCCTGGGGTTCCCAAGTGGAGCTGAAACAATTTCCCTGCCCATGTGGGACTTGGGGCAGTATCTGCAACCCTCCCACACCATTCAACCATTCAGCCCTTTGATGGCAGAGCACTTGGGCACCTTCTTCCCTTCCCTTTGTGCCCTTGAAAAAATTCCTCTTCAAAACCTCAATGCATGAAATTCACACATTGCCTTGTAGCTCAGACTGGTTCCTCAAACAGCTCCATCCTCTGCAAAAACTCTGGCAACTAAATCTTGCTGCATTTCATATTTCTCATACCAAAAGAACGTGCTAAAAGATTCAATAATACTATATAACATATACTACAATAAACTAGGATAATACAAAGCCAACACTTTCTGATTGAAAGGAAAGCACTCCCACAGCAGATTTTTTTGTTTAATGTATCAGTGTCTTTTTTGCATCGTGCATGATTTTAATAAGGGAAAAATGAATCAGCAGCTGATGGATGGACAGCACTTTCAGAAAGTTGGTAAGATGGCAGTGATGCAGCCACTGAACCATGTCCCTACCATCCCATACAAGATTCATTATTAAAAAGACTTGCTTTAACTTCATAAAGGATGCAACTGTTTTTCTTTGTGGCAGAATAAAATAAAACTCTGGCATTTTTTAAGTTCCATGTTACAAACAGCAGACTTTAATTCACTGCATTTACTCTTTTAAATTTTCAACTTAACAAAGTCAATTGGCTTTCTACTGCAGAAAAAAACCAACCAACCAAAAAAAAACCACAAAAAACAAACCTCTATTACTTGCAGAAGGTAGCTACAAAAAACCTCCATGCTCTCCTTTAATCTGAATTGCAAAAGACAACTGGTCAGCCAAGCAGAGGCCAATATTCAGGGCAGCAGAGCCAGCGTGAGGATGCTGCCCTGCTGGATAGGAGACGGCAGATGGAAGCTATGAAGCACAAGGCAGCACATCTATCGTCCCAATTCTTAATTAATTTGCAATTTATGAAACTCTCCATGCTCCCAGGAGTCCTCCCAGGGAGCCTTTGCTTGGCTGGTATCTGGGGAGGTGAAAAAACACCTCCCTTGGTGCACTGTGCCTGTGGCATGACACTGAAGACTCTCTATGGCACAGAGGAAAATAGGCACATGAGGAAGAAATTAATACTTTAAGCAAAATATCCAAATTCTGGATATTTTGAACTGGGCTAAAAACTAAATAATAAATTCTAAAGCAACCTCAGAATAAGGAGCCTGAACAAACGTTGCATGGAAGGGGAGCAGATACACAACACTATAATGAGGCATTTTAGCAAGAAAAGCTCTCCTCTAAAATCAAAGGCAGCAGCTGGCATTTGCTTTTAACTAAAAAGCCTGCTTTCCCTGACACAATATTTAGTTCTAACCTTTGCCTGAGCTAGTTATAAGGTATTTCCTAGAGCTGGTGGTGTCACTTTAAACAACATTAAAAAGGAATGGGAAAGACTTTAAACACTGAATACATTTTTTATATTTCTTTCAATTAATTTTGGAACTACATGCAGTTAGTCAAATGTAAACATTTTGCTTCACAGAGAGATTCCCTTGAAGAAAAATATCCTCTGACAGAAGGAAGAATCACCATTAGGCCAGAGTAGATCCCTGGTTCACCAAATAGCCCACGAGAGTAACTAAAGCCCTACATAACGTAGTCTTTTTGGTTTTTAATCCATAAAAATGATGTTTATATCTCTATCACCATCTCAAGACTGGACTTCACTATAAGTTCTTCCCTTTTTTCCCTTATCTTCCCTCTTTTCTCCCATTTTTGCAAAACTTTATTCTCCCACTCTGGAATTTCAGCTATGACTGTCCTGCTGACTCACTCCTCCACTCCCCTACTGCTTGACTGAAATGCTATTTTCAGTATCTTTCCTTGGGATCACATTGCAGCATGTAGAGAATGCTGCTACTCCTCTCCTTGCAACAGCAGATTGAGTCCTGGACTATTCTCACTCGGATTCTCTTCACTAGTCTCATACTCGCTGCTTATTTCTCTTTTCGTACATTTCCACCGTTGTCAATACACAAATGTGTCCCTCTGGATGAATGCCATCTGGAACAGCCTTTTTGCATTGCTTTGCCTCATCAGCTCCAGCTTCTATTAAAACCTCCTTAAAATTGGAATTTTAAAATATAAATATATTTAATATGAACATTACACTGCAATTAAGGCAGTAAACTCCCTTTGCTTCCTTTCCAGAAGTTATGCACCGTTAATTTCAAAACCACGGTCAACCTCAAAGTGTTTGAATGTAACAATATAATGATTCTGAGTTAGTAAAACCCACCAACAAGAAAACCTTGGTTTGGAAACATTCAGTTTTACATGGTCTGCACAGACATGGAAGCACATATATATATATATGTACAATTCAGAGAGAAAAGCATCCTCTCCCTCTCAGGAGAAATGGGAACCAACAACCCAACACGCTCCACTCCTTTTAAATCTTTCATTTGTCTTAGGCTTGTGAAGAATGCCATGCTAATAAATGCTGGTAGCCTGTTTCTGCAGAAGCAATCTCCTGGTTCCAAGTGAGTGGCTGGAACAATGTTTTCTCTCCAAACAGGAGGCAGGAGATGTCACTTGGAGTGCTGAAATCGGGACCAACGTTACCAACATCTCCACTAGGATGTACAGAACAGAGGCTGCTCAAAGTAAATTTTGAAGCAATCCAAGGGGTTACACTAAAAGGACAGGATATTCTGTATTTTACTTGTGGAATGCAACCTGGAAGAAGCTGGGTTTTTCTCTGTATCTTTTTATATCTGCGTATCTGTTAGCTTCAGTCTGAACTGAATTTACACCTCACAGAGTGGACTATGATTGTAACATTCTAGAATAGAATAATTTTCCTCATCTGCATACTTCTCCATCAACCTATTTTCCACCAAACTGCAGTCCAAGTTTCATCTGTTTTTCCTAAATGCATTTGTATCTAGCCATGTGCAAAGCACTCTGCTCTCATACACATCTAAATAAATGCTCTGAAAGCACCGTACAGATGTTTTCCTGCTTTGCTGAAGCAGAAACAGAGATGGTGGAGTTTATCACAAATGTTTGTCCTTGCTGTGCCATGTCCTCAGTAATTCCTGATAGATACTGTACTTCACACAGTGTGATGCTATTTCAGATGCTGCTGATTTCCACAGAGAAAGAGGTTTGAAAATTAACAACTATCAGAAAAACTCATTAATAATTTTAGTTGTTATGAGTTAACCAGAATTACATTGTAATACATGTGGTATTTTCTTTATAAATTAATGACATGTAAGATGCCTAATGAGATCTAAGGTTTTAATTAAAAAAACTGAACAACACACTGATGACGTACTCACATTATACCTAAATTCACTTTACAATATAACTGCTGGGGGGAAAGGGAAAGAAAAGTTGTCTGGTACATAAAAAAATACTTTAAAAATGTAAATACCTACAGTAAATTGAGACATGGTATTGCTATCACACATTGAGAAAATGTTTTTGGTTATCTTTTAATGTACTCAACAAAACTTGGAGAGGGAAAAGTGCTGGGGTGGTTCAGCATCCCAGACAGTGTCAGAGTGCCTTAAATTTAATTATCAGTGTGGGACTCCTCTGTAACCAGGCTCTGGTTTCAGCTTCTCCAGAGCTAAAATCAGCCCAGGCTCCCAAAACCACAGGAAAAGCCCTGGAAATATTGTAATGAAACCTTAACAAATCTCACTCAAAAGGTAGGAACAACCTCATTTCTCAGTTAACCAACACATGGTATCTTTTAGTGCCAGGTGTTTCTACAGCTCAACCAAATTGCATCAGTTTAGCTAGGCAATAAAATAACAGAAACGAAAAAACAAAACAAAAAACCANAACTGCTTCAGTCTGCCTTGCTGGTGGATCCCCTGCATCACATTTATGCAACTCAACTTCCCATAGTAAACAGGACAGCTTAGACAGAAAAGATAGATATATATATATATGTTTATAGATTAGCCTAAACACAAAGTACAGCTCATCCTCACTGAAAATCAGATATATTGATACTGTACTGCATTATTAGACACAAAATATGCCTACACAGATGGATCATTCTGTGAGTTTTCTTGCTAGAAAATCACCCCTTTAAATCAAAGGTGACACGTTGATCCAGCCTACAGGATTTCTGTCTTGAAAAGAAAAATCCAGATATTTTGTATACCATGCAAATAATCCAGTATTATATGGGCCGTAGAGTTCAGAATAATGTTCCTGAAACAGATTTGTGACAAATGCAGCTACTTTATAGAAAAAAGGGGAATTCTGTATGTGTCCTTACTCCTGTGTTCCTAATCAGACACATCCAAAAAAATCTGCATCTAAGAAGACACCTTGACCTGGCATCGTATCAGCTGAGGTACAAACAAAATTACCCTTAAAAAAAAAACAAAATCAAAAAAATACACACAGAGGAACTAGTTAGTAGACTTTTCCTTATACTGACCATATAATTATGCATTTATTGTTCCTGCATGTTGTGTTTATAAATGGTGTAAGATGTGCATGGGAACAGTCACTTAGAAGGGTGCCTGGTAGTGTCTGGGTTTTAACTTGCAACTACAAACAAAAATAAATTACTTTTAAGCCATTTGGGCCCAGAGGTACCCATTTATGTCACTTGATTTTTTTTTTGTCCTCTGCTTTTTAAAATTCCAGTTTTTAATATTTACTCCATTTATTCCACATGAATGCCCAAAGGTTTATTTTTACTTCTATTTATAGCTCCAACAATGAACACTAAAGAAATAACCTTTGTGTTAAAGTATTTAATCCCATCATATCTTCTCTTTCCCATGAGATTGATAATGTTTATTGACATGCTTATGTCCAAATTCTATATGGAGAGTGATTTTTATCTAAATAGAAAAAATTGTGTCAGAGCATAGAAAAAAATTACAATTTTGCACTTTTGGTGACTTTTCTGACCAGTGTGTCTTTAATATTTCTAATATTTCTCTTACAATTTTTTATTTTAAAATCATTTTAGTGTATTTGGTTGTGGAAACAGAATTTTTAAACTTATCTGTGGTGTGAAAACTTGTATCTTCACAGTGCAGATTCAAAAGTCTACTTGCACCTTTTCTCTGTGAATAGCAGACAAAACCAAACCACTTTGGCAGGGATTTTGAGCAAGTCACTGCCTGGTTTGACCCACCTCCGGCCCCTCTCTTGGAATTACCTTTCCTGGACTGCCTGCCTTGTGCTACCTGGTAAGAAATTAATTGGAAAGAGGCAATTACCTTGATTTTTCTGCAGCCCTTGCTCTGGTCTACAGGAAATGGGAGCAAATGGCATTTTCCAGCCACAAATGGCTGCCCAGCCTTCAACCAGGTGTTAAGGATGAACTTGGATTCCATATCATTTTCTCAGCTCAGTTCATTATGATTTAAATGATTTTTTTTATTTTTTTTTTCTTCTCCAGCTGCAAAAGCAAATAAAATTTAAAAAGTGCAAGAACCCTTGGTGGAGAAAGGTACAAGTGATGCAACTCAATTTATCAGCCTAACCCATCAGGTGAAATCTGATGGATTATATGTGGTGGTTCAACAGGGAACATCTCTTGTAATTACTTGCTCACAAGCTTCCCACCAGCCAATAACTATTTGTCTTAATTGACAGTGTGTAATCCTCAAACAGCTGAACCTTCCTCATTCAATGAATGAATTCTTCATAAACTCTTTGTAAAAGTCTTAAGAGTAAATCCAGAAATTACACCTTAGTGGGATATGGAGACAAACTGCACCCTACCCCAAAATAAAAAATCCTAACTGTCTAAAGCTCACAAAAGCAAGTTGCATGTATCTCTATTCAAAAGCTATGGATTTTAACATTAATTACCTCTTTTTTCAAGTTTTAGTTTAGGAACAATTACATTGGATTACCTTCCCTTGGGGTCTTCATGGCAAATATACAGCTCAGAAACAAGAGCAGACTGTACATGGAGATGATGGAGGCAATGAATATTTGCAATGAGGTCTGTATCAAAAAAAAACCACTCAGCCTTTCACCCAAAAAAAAAAGCAAACAGAAGAAAAATGCGCAACTCACAAGTCTGCTCTGAACAGTGCAAGATTCTGGCCACCCAAGAGAGTTCAGGAATTGCCATGAAACCCACAGCTAAAAGTCCCAGTACCAAGAGAATACAATGATTTTCAAAGGGTCTAATTTAGAAAATACAATTTTTTTCCCCCCACCACTGTCTCTGGAGCATCTCTCTAATCCCATCACCCTTTCAGGAATAAGAGCTTTCAAGCTCTTCTTTCCTTCTCAGGAGACAACTGCAGTAACAAACTGCTCAGCTATCATAAGAAAAGCTGTTTGGAAAGATAAATTGAGTTAAATCCTGAGTGCAGATAAAAGATTATTATTTATTATTAAATACTCAGTTATAGTATATATACTATATATATACTACAACTATAGTATATATAATCTATGTGTTTAAATACAAACATCTTAAAAATTAACAGAAGTTACCCACAGATTAATGATTAGCAAGATCTATAGTATGTCCATGTCTCAGAAAAATTAGTACTAATACATTAATTATTAATTTTTATAGAATACAAACTTTAAATCATGCTAGTAAAATTACATTTTTTGCTTGAACTATTTTTCTTTAAAAGAGAGGTATTAAAACCCAACCTCTGATATCTTTTTGGTTGGGATCTTTAAAGTAAAGATGACTGTAAAATTTTGAGTAGATGTACAAACTCTATGAGAAACATCCCCTCTGACCAATGTCTTGTCAGGAAAGATTTTGTGTGTTTATGCTCTCTCATCTGTGAATTATATTTAAGTTTTAAAATCAGATATTGGGCCACTTTCTTGACCTTAATTGTTACACATTTTTAGCTATGAAATCGTTCTGATATCTTCATTATCGCCTGTCTAATATCATCTCACCTATCTAGCTTTGCAATGCAGTATTGTCTATAGCCTCTGTGCCTTGGGGAAGGATTTTTCATTTCATATTGTTTGCTCAGACTTTAATGAGATTCTTAAAAGAGCAATCCCTTGGATTGTAATAGAATCCCACCACAGATCCGTGGCTAGTAGGAAGTGTTTTGACATGACTGCTTTTGCAGAGAGGGAAATTTATGTTCACAAAAGCAGACTAGATAATGAAAGGTGGAAGGAAGAGAAAAGAGAACGAAGTAGCAACAGGCACTCAGATTGCAATAAGTGTGTAACATCAGAAGGTATCAAAAAAAGGAGAAAAAAACCCCCTGTAGAAACGTTATTAGGACTCACACTTTAAAATGAAATTGCTTTTTCCTCCCTCCTTTTCAAAGGACTTTTTTCCAAAATTACTGATGATGGCAACTAGAACATACAGGGTTCCATAAAACAAAAATGGGCAAATTGGCTTGAAAATCTGCTAATGAGAGCTGTACCGATGTCTAGGATAACAACATTTAATTTTAAAAACAGGGGACAGGTTTTTTTACCATCTTCTCTGAAATAGATGATTCCCCTTGTAAGGATCCCACAGCTATGACCAGAAACAGAAAACACTTTGTATAGAGCAAATCTCCATATCAAAGGAAAATAATGACTTGGCTTCCCTCTATACACTTTTTTGGCATGTCTATTTTTAGACATGTTTTGGAAAATTTAGAGTATCTTTTGAGGAAACAGAAATAATTAGTAGGATGCTGATAATAAATCACAAAATATATCTAATTATATTATTTTATGCAATCATTAGTATAATATATTTAATTTGTAAAAAAAAAATTGCAGGCCACCTGTGGATTCAGCAAGACTTGGCAGGACAACAGAAACCACCAATATAAATGTTAACTGCTGTGATCAGCCCTGTGTTTAATGCCTCATGGTACTCTCAAAAGCAGAGAATGCAGAGAAAAATCAGCAAATCACTCTCAAAGCTAATGTTCCCTAAAGGCAAGAGGAAAATGGTAACTGGGAGAGAAGCTGGGGAGAGTAAAAATGGTTGTTCATACTTCTTAACTAGTAAGTTCCAGCTGATTTTCATAGTGCTTTAAAAGAAAAACAAAAATATTTTTAACATAATTATAACCTTTTAAAAATTCTTCTCTAACTTGTCTTGGGTTTAGTAATTATTATTAGGTGTTTGTAATAATACCTAATATTATTATTTTATGCCAATAATACAGAATGTTATGCCAGGAAGATCTTAAATCTTAGAAAGGAAGAAGACATCCAGTTTCCCCATCTTTTCCTTACTGGTCATATAACATAGTTATTTGCTCTTCTCTCTATTAACATCCAAAGTTGAGAGCTGGCCAGTTTACCAAAGTGACAAGATAAGATTATTAATTCAAACTGAGATAGGCTTCATTTCTGAATCACAGATTTACTGAAGTAATTAAACTACTACAATGCATCAGAAAGATATGTGGATACATTAATTCACACACCGTGCGTGATTTAGCAGATTGCACCTGAATACACCTTTAACTTTACTGATTTTAAAATGGTTTGGAGCAGACAGACTGTGCCAATATCCAGATCAGACAGGAATTTTAGCCTCCAAAATGCCTCAAACGTTGTGCTGGGTCTTTGGGCACGAGCAGGATGGGACTACTGCTAGGAGTTCCTCAGACCTTTATTGTGGTATCAGTCTCATAACAGGATTTTACACAGCTAAAGGGTGGCAGCAGGTCATGTCTGCCAGCAGCAGCCAAAGATTTCTTTGTTACAGAACTTCTTCAAAGTTTTCCAACCAATAACATATTGTTAAAGCTTACAGACAACTGTTGCTAACCAGTCACGGACAGCACACAACATCAAGTGCTCGCAGCTAGAGACAGGCCTGGAATAATTATGAACTAGCTGGTAATTAGGAGCTGACCAATGCTCACTTGATCCCAGCTCAACCTTCACTGCCCTCTCAAGCTACAAACTGCAAACAGAGAGAAAGGGGAAGGCACCAAAGAGTCAGAGAGGGTTTAGTGGTGGAGTTACTCTTTTAAAAAAAACACCTTCACCCAGAAATATCCAGAAATATTTGGGCTGTGGATGAAGAGCACCAGAGATGCTGAGGCAGCCCCTGTGCAGGAGGAGGAGGATGCTCAGCAGAGCCCTGAGCAGATGCCTGGGCCAGGTCAGCACCACAGCTGCTCGTGGCAAGGCTTCAGCAGCCCCTGGGGAGCTCCGGGCTCCTATTAGCCTCCACTTAATCCCAGGCAAAACCTGGCCCTGCAAGGCGATGCACCTGAGCTAATAAGCTCCTTCTGGATCCAAAACACAGAGGGAACAGGGGCAAGAGCCAGCAGGAGCCAGCCTGGGTCCTGCTGCCATGGAAGGGAGCCAGCACTAATAAGCTGGGCCCATATGACAGTTTTCATGCTGGGCTGTGCTGCACATCCCAACAGTGTGAGTATTTTCAAGGGGTTTTTTTCCATTATCCAGTGTGTTCTTGCTGGCTACCTGGCATGCCACCACATTAGTCTAGCCCTAAAACAGTAAACTGGGAGGGAAAATACAGGAAGGTCTCCTACACGTATAATTTGCCTGCTCCTGGCATTAAGGAAGAAAGATTTAGACATTAAAAAAAAAAAAAAAAAGTTGGGGGCTTTTTTCCCCCTCTGTGATTGTGTATTTCAGCATTTTAGAAGTTGCTTCTGCCTGTAGCATACGCTTAATACCACTTTAAAAATAAAATGTGCAATACTCCAGTGTTTGAAAAATCTGAATGGCATCTTCATTTTATGTGGTGGCTAAAGTAATCCCTGTGTTAACTGAGTTTATGTAAAATATGCTCTGGTGAATTAAAAACTTGCTTGTGAAGAAATACAGGTTTTGTAGAAAACATATCACAATCCCCTTATTTCTAAGATTATAAAACACTGTTAAAAACCTGCCACAACTTCTGTTTTATTTTTACTTTGGGTGGAAAACAGGGGGTTTTCTTTACTGGAGTACAAATCTTGAGGTAAGCACACAAGATATGACAACTCATCTTTTAAATCTTATAAGCCTCCATCTGAGCTATAAACTTTTTTTTGTTTTATTGTAAAGTTTATCTAATTAATGCCTGGAAATCCAATTATACTTACAATATATTTTAGAACAGATATATTGCTTTTGAAAGTCATATGCAGCTGAGTTCAAATTTACACTTTTTCTCCAATATGAAATTATTGTAGTCAATGCTTCACTGCTCAACACTCCTATTTTCATCATAGGGTGAGGCTTTGGTAATAAAAATAAGAGTAAATGGTCTCAAGTTGAAATTTCTTCATCAGAAAAGGTTGTCAAGAACTGGAACAGTCTGCCAAGGGAGGAGGGGAGGAGTCCTGAGTTCCTAAATATCATTCCTCAAGGTATTTAAAAGATGTATCAACATGTTACTTATGGCAGTGCTGGGTTAATGGTTGGACTCAATGATCTTTGCCACCCCAAATGATTCTATGATTCTGTGATTCCATATTTTGAAAGGAGACTAATACAATCTAAAAACAAGGCCCTGTGGAGAAGTACTATAGAAATTTACAGCATATGCAATATCCATTTTGACTGAAGACTTTTTGAAAGCTCTCTCTTTCATGAATCACAAACTTGAATCTAAAATTCAATAAAACTGAACTCTTAATGGTCAAAAAAAAAGTTGCATTTTCTTCGCCTTTAGTGTTGCATTAAAATGAATATCATGTGAAAAGCCAGCAAATTAAAAAAGTAATATCAACTTATAAAGTTCTGAAGAAAATATGACCATTTATGTGCAAAAACTGAAACATTGCTCTATAGAAGTCCAGGGAAACAGATGAGGAATGAAGAGGAAACCTTGCAGCTTTCAGTCCTCTGTTACCATGCTTCTTATTCCAAAGTTATTTCATTAATACACTTATAAGCACCTCCCCTCAGCTTTCAGCAGTCAATTTTGATACACAAGGAAAAGCCCATCTTAAAAGTCAAGAAATACTCCCAAAGGTAGCTTTATACAAACTCTACTTTCTGCCACAAGGTCTTTTTGAGTTAAATACAATTCAGAAAATCTTAAAGCCAAGGGAGACAGCTGTGATCTGCACAGACGGCACCAAAGAATACATAGATTATTGTTATAAAAGGGATGTTTTGTCCCCTCCCTTGATAAACTGAGTATGAAGTTTTCTTAGACTGCAGTTGAATGAATTCCATTCTGAAACATCCTGTAACTCTGTTCTGCCACCTTTCCAGATTCTTAAGATTTTTAAGAGTAGATACTGAAAAACAGATATATTATGACAGTGACTGTTTTAGCAGTTACCTGCAAAATCAACATTGCCTTCCTAATTTCCGTCTACCAGTCTTCAGCTTGTATATTGTAAAATTAAAGCTGTGGTAGAAGCTCACAGTGGGTTATCCAGCAGAACAATAACAATCTGCCTCATTGGATGAGACTCTTGATGGAGCTCCAAGGTGCTGAATAACCCAGAAAGGAAAGGGTAAACTACTCAGACAACAGAGAAGTTTGTTTTCTTTATTGCCATCTATACCCTTTATTGACAAGCCAGGAGAAAACCCAAGATCTGACCTTTTTTTTCCTTAGCAATTCTTATAGTAAAATGCCAAGATCAAAACTTTAGATTTCTGCTCAGGTCCTCTGTGTCTCTTTTGTCCCAAAGCCCTTTCAGCTGCCCTTGAGGTGGTTTCACACTAAAACGGCATCATGTCAACATCACCCCTCCTAATTCTGCTGTTGTGAAAGCAAATTTCAAAGCCCCATCTGGCACCAGAGGGTTTACCCAGAGCTGTGGAGCTCCTGCCCAGCTCATGTTCCTGCAGGACAATTCAAACCTGTGTCCCTCACCCCTGCACACCACCACAGCTTGCTGAGGATGACTTCCCAGTGCTTGGGTCTCAATCTTTAGTGCTCAGAAGTGTGTGGATAGATTGCTGCATTGAGATTTGCTTCCTCCTTGGAGGCTGAGCAAATTTCACATTATCCTGGGGTTTCAGCAGCAGGAAAAGCCTGTTACAGAAATTACTGATGACAAACCACAAGGGCCACATGGCCCAACAGTGATTCGATTTTCAGGACATGTTATTGAAGTTGCAAGATTATTTTGCCTTGATAGACCAGCCCAAGACTTCAATCTTTGTGATCACCACAAATATGTCAAGATTTCCGACTTCTACAGCCATTTCTTAGAATTTTAATTCTCTTTTTGGTTTACCCAGTTTGTTAGACACCTGTATCATCTGTGAGTATATGTAATTTAACAATTAACAGGCTATTTAACAAATGGAATTATTACAGTAGCGGCTCTGAAATATCCATTTCTGCCAGAAATAAATGCATGGTAAAAGACCTTTACTCACACTTCACTAAATATTAGTTGTGTGATAGTCCATTCTTTTCAGACCAGCTAGCTTTGGTTTCAGTGCTATACCTGTTTCTGACTAAGCTACAATGCCACTAGGCTATGGGAAACAACTTGGTGGCATGAAACATGGTTTTTAAAAGTAACAAACCATACTTATCATCAAGAAAAAAAAAAAAAGGGCAAAAAAACTACCATGTTTCTGATTTGCTGAAAGTAGATATACACAAACTATGAAAATATGTACTTTTACATGACATGTAAAACAATATTATTGTATAATTAGGAGGAAGAAAATGGACTTTCAATTACAGCATATTGTATGCGTGAGACATCCTGACAATGCAAATCCCTGCAGGGAGGGATTTGCAAAATTCCCATTACAGCCCCTTGTGTAGTGCTGTTCACACAGAGAGGGATTTCCTGGAGCTGACACAAAACTACACTTACCTTTGGCTGCCACTGGGGTAAGTGCTAATTCAACATAAGTGATGGTTTTATTTGTTTGTTCTGTTTGTCAGAAAGGTACAGGCACACCGGTTACACTGTGAAATATAGGAATTATACTTCACTTTTACACACAACTCAAGGGGGCATTAAAGATCATCTACTTCCAATGGAAGACAAAGACATAAATAACAGTTTTAGTGCTCACTGTGAAAAGCTTCAGAACCAGTTCAGATGACAATGAAGGCCTAGACACCAGTCCCTGTTCTAAAAGATCTTATTAATATGGTAATTTTCAGTACACAAAATGATTGTTGATACACCAGGCAAGGATGAGTGCACAACACTGAAATCACAAGTTAAATTCACGATGGCCTGGTCATGTATTTTCCTGTTGCCAGTTGCAGGACATTTGAAATACAAAATACAATTGTACAAGAAAATATTTTAATACTGTGCATTTGCATTAGTTCAGTGCCTGGAAAACAGGCTACTCTGGCAGTGTGACTGGTGACATTCAGGTGACAGAGGTGAGGGTAATATAAGGAACTCTGCAGACTGCAACGACAGCAATGGCACAAAAAATAGACTGAGCAAAACAGAAAAATGGATCCATCAAGCAACAGAGCCTCTTCCACAAATCAGCCTGCTAATAAAGCAGTTGAGAAAGCTCACAGTAAGTTTATGCTCTGTGTTGGAAATTAGCCTGCTGACCTTCTAAGCCAGGATTGTCAATGCAAAACTAAAGTGTCACCAAGGTCAAAAATTACACATATGCAGAGCAGCTGCACTACCATGCTCTGCACTTGTTTCCTCACATAGGAGAAAGTTAAACTACCCCATAATATGAGAGCTGCAGAACTGTAGGAAGAAAAATCACAAAAAAAAAAAAAATAAATCTGTTATTTTCAAATCCTCAAAGCAAATAATCATTGCATTTTAATTGTACAACAATAAACTGGTGATTTAATTTATTCCATATATATGTTTTAAAAGAGTTTGATATTAAAAATGATGAATAATTAACGTAAATGAAGCAGCAATTACTCTTTTCTGCCTTTCACATTTACCATAATAATCTATTATGAGAGCCATCAGTGAAAAATAATAAATATAATCTCACTTCATTTTGCTGATCAACAGCAATCAGTTAATGGGTTATCATATGAGATACAATCGATAGAACAGGAAATTTAGAGAGAGATGTTTATTGCTACTTACTGAGTACTTCTATTGATATTTTAAATTTATAATTAGAATAACAACTCATTTGCCTTTCATCATAAAAGCAGAAAGCTTCAGTCCTTGCTTTTAAGACACCCAGATGTAAAAAACCCGTAATTTTGTTGTGACAGAACTTGTAGGAAGACTAATTTCCCCACCTACTTTAACACAACAAAATGCTCCAAAATACTACCCTTTAAAAAGTGTTCCAGTTAAAAAAACAGATATTTCAACAGTGCCAAGCAAAGAAATAAGATTTTAGTGTCAAGGACTAAAAAAAAAAAAAAATTCTCTGTCCATGGAGGAAGGATTTCAATAGGATTTTTACATTATTCTACATAGCATGGACTTTATTCAGGAAGATATTTATGCATATTTCTAATCTTATTAAAGGCTTACTCACTGATGAGCTCATTGTATTTCAAGACGTGGTTTTTTTTTTCTCCTGCTATGATTCCTTTACAGTTGCACTTCATAGATAAAATATAAAAATCACAGTATAAGTAGCCTAATAGGATGCTCCATCTGTGACATTGACATAATAAGGTTCTTCAGAAGACATAAGAAATTCTCAAGGGGAGATTTCTTCCCAACTCCAGGCACCTAGCAGATGTCATTCTTTCTCTTAAAAAAAAAAAATTAAAGTCAAATTATCTCATTTTTGAAATTTAACATGTCATTGTCTGTTTCATTTTCCCTTCAAAACCATTCTTTTTGAATATTGCTATAAAGCTGATCAAGTTTAAATTCTGTTCGTTAGAATTACCACGTTTAAAATGTAAAAAAAAACAACCCCAACCAACTAACCAAAAAACCCCCAAACAACCCAAACAAAACAACAACCCTCAAAAGAACTCACAAGATCAGGATTTAACAACAGCAGAAGGGAAAAGAAAGAATCTACATTTTTGTGTTCCTTCTGAGAGGGACAGTTCTTGGCCTCTCTGAGGAGCGTAAAGAGTTACTATAAATAAAAGTGGGAGAATGCTGTAGAAATTGTGTAATTTATTGAAATGGCATTACATAGGTAACAATTAGTAGAAAACAAACTTAGTACTATTGAACATAAAATTCAGATATTGAAATCTAAACTAAAGCTTAAAAATGTATTCTAATTTTTTATCATACTTTTTAGACAACTTTTGAAACTTCTGTTGTTTAGAGAACTCTGACACCTTCTGCACTCCTTCTTTCCATAAATACAGATGAGGGAAATTCAAACCTTTTTATGCAACCACCTGTAAACATCAAAATGTTTTAAATACCCTAAATTCTGTGACAACCTCAGTATTATACATTTTAAATTGTACAGCTGAATATCATTCAACTGGATGGATCAAGAAGATTTTCCTAAAACTGTACACAGCCCACAAACCACAGAAGTGTACTCCTTGTCTCATTTACTACCACATAAGTTCAGATATTATTTTCTAATAATATCTAAATTTGGTTTCTAATACCAGTTCCAGTCTGGCTCGACTTTTGGGAGCCATTTAAGAATGACCTATTAGAACTACCAGTACCACACTGAAAGGAAGTGTGAATTAAGGGATCCCAGGAGGAATTATCAATCACACAAAAATATTAGGCGAGCCCTAGTGACAAGAAGCACATGGTGTAGAGGAGCTGTAGTGAAATGATCCAGGGCACATAAAACATCTGCCTGTGGAAGCTGCCATACCTCCCAAGCTTCACCTGTGAGCCCACTCAAAGAACTGGAGCAAAGACGAGCACGAGAAGTTATTCATTCTCATTTGACCTACTTCATCTTCTAATTAGCATTTGGTAATTGGCTGGAAAAAGTCCAATTTCTTGCCCAGTAGATGCTTCCTCAGGTATGCTGACTGGGAATACGGCAATCTGTACAATGTGATTTAGGAATAAAAATCTCACTGTAATTAAGTGGAATCCAAGTACCTAACAGGGTTTTTTTTTGATCACTCCAAATGTTACACCACATTGCAAAGGATGGCATGAAAAAGCTGCCAGTGTAACTCCAAAGAAGGATAAGTAAACAAAGGAGAGAGATCTTGCTCTCCCTTTCTGCACTTTAGAAGCAACAGATCAATAAACCTCAAAGATTCAGGAGAAGTGTTATAGAGAGAAGACAGAGGATAACATAAATGCATTTAAAACCAATTGTAAACTAAGTACTTTTAAGAATAAATTTTAACTTTGGGTGAAATAGCAAGAATATTCTGAACAAAAACCCAGAAACCAAATGAAAACCAACGAGGAAAATGGAGAGGGAAAATAATCTAGATAACACTACAAAACTACCTGACTGGCAACTCAAATCAACCTCCTCTTCTGTTTTTTTGTAAACAAAGTAATCATTTACCAAACTGCCAAATGAACTCCAAGGTGCCACTCTGTAAATCAATCTGAAGGAGCATCCCCAGGCATGCCATCAAATCTGAGAAAGGTCCAGTTGAATAAAGCCTCATCTGACCCTGGAGAAGCAGTTCAGCTGAGGAAATAACAATTCAAAATACATGCAAATACCTATTCTTACACATTATTTTGAAGGTGGTTGATAGTTTTGATTTTTTTTTTCCCCCACAAAAAGCATCCCAGTGCTTAGTCATGATGAATATTGCAGGGCATCACAAGAACCTTTATAGCAATGTTTCAGTGTCAACAAGAAACTGGTGACTAAGAGCAGTGTGGACACTGCATCCCTTTAACTGAACCCAAGCAGGCAGCATTAGCTGACAAACAAGTAATTGTATTTTCACACTGAGAAAAAGTAAGAAATCTGAAAAGTCAAATAACAAATGGACTGCAATTTCAGTGGTACCAGTCATGAAGTTTGAATTTCAGTGAAGGTTGACTTGATAATGGAAGGGTAACTGCATCCTTGCAGTTTCATTAAAAAATGTAAAGAAAAGCCATTCTGGAGATAGAGAAGTGTTTTCTACTGAATCTTATCTACTGCAAAGTTCTTATTAAGGATGAGGATTTGAGGTCAATCCTCTAGTTTCAGGAAGTTAATCGAGTGATTAAGTTTTGACTAAAAATTTCAGGGATAAAGTTCTTCCAACTGAGCTTAACCTCAGCATGTATGATGGAATTAAAACTTCCTAAATCCTCACTTGCCAGGAAGACTTGTGTTTGAAACAAAACTGATGAGTTGTTGCTGCCATCCCAACCTCACACCCTACATAATTAACACAATGACAGGTTAATCATATTGAATTGCTTCTCCTGTTCTCAGTGGCTGTTATACAATATTTGAGAAAATAAAAGCAAATTTGGAACCTGCTCTTGCAAGTACAAAAGCAAATACACAGCTCAGTTCTGTTTTGCTCTACAGAGTTCAATACATGTGTTTTGACCTACCCACATGCATCCACTTGAAACCAAAGCCATTAATTAGATGCTAAATGTGCCAGGAAATTTGAGTTTCAGTCATGGGTTCTGCCACAAATGTGTGATGCACTTTAAAACCTTTGCCTGAAAGATACTGAGTGAGCACAAAAAATAATACCAAGTGCCATTTAACACCAGCTAATCAAAATTGTTGAAAAAGGAAAAAAAAAAATTACCAAAACATGAAAACAAAAGGTTTCTTACATTCTGAGGTGGTTTTTTTTGTCATTTTCTCAGAAAAATATTCAAGTACATTCCCAACATTGCTTGTATCTTAGTTATAATCACTCTACATGCAAAGACAGTTATAATGTTAGGTCTTCACACTGTGACCCATAATGACTGGTGTTACTGTGGTTCAAAGCAGCGAGTGGATAGAAGTGGCTCTGTCCCACAGGGACAGCCACAAGCCAGACTGTTCAAAGTGAGACACATCACTGGTCAAATTCTGATGTAGGACCAGATTTTAGAAAAACTTTCAGATTACATAGACGTCGAAAAATGCTAAAAATCCTTCTGCTTCTGGAAAAACAAAACAAAACAAAAAAACCCCCAAAACAAAACAAAAAAAAACCAAACCACCAAAACCAAAAAACCATCCAACAGAAAACCAAACACAAAAACTGTAAAGGAAACTTTCCAGTGTGAGCATTCACGAGACTCTGACAGCCACACTCCCAATGTCACAGATTTTCACTGCTGGGACCAAAGCTCCCTCCCAGTGGTGGCCCCAGTGACCTGGCAGGTTCCCGCTGAACTCCCCACTCACACAGGTCAGGTTTCCTCACCAGCTCGATCCCAAAGCAGAGTCTCAGAGTTCTCATTCCATAAAGCTGCTGTAAAGACAGAAACAGCCCGAGCTGATTCCTCTGAGGAGAGATCCCAGAGGAGTCCCACGGCTTTTATCCCCTCACAGTCCAAGCATGCGAAGGTCTCACTCTTCTTCCCAAGTTGGCCCCTCCTGCTCTGTCTCCCAGTGTCCATCCACCTGGCTTGGTGACACCCATCCTCTTGCTCTCTCTTCTCAAGGCCTTTTGTCTTGGGCTCTCACACCCTGAGCTCAAAAGCTGCACCTCAATCTGCAGGTTTCAGATCAGGTTACCAGCACCAAATAGATTCCTCAGCAAAAACAAACACTCTAAACATGTTTAAAGGTTCCTTGGTCACAAATAAAGCTTATATAGAGCTGGTTGAAGACACAGCTCAACTGCACTGTTGCAGGCACTTTTGCCTGAACCTGTACAAGCTGGAAGAAAAGTGCTGAGCAGAATCAAACAAAATCTTTGTTTCCTTTTGTCCTTTTAACACAAAAAGCAGATGGATGAGCTGCTCCAGTGCAATGTCTGATACACAGAGTTACTGAAGTTTCTGTGGATTGCAGGCACTGAGTGTGTGCCTTCCTGCCAATTCAAGTTCAATCCCCACACGAGTTCTGCAGGAATGGCCAGGCCACAGTTTGATGCCATCTTCCAGTGCTCTGAGAAGCCAGCAAGCCCTGCTGCCAGCAAGGCTGCTTAGTTCAGGTTGTACACCCATAAATTTGTCTGAAGATAAAAGGGCTGAAGCTACAATGCCTCCAGCTCCAAAGCTGTCTTGCAGTGTGCAAGATTACTATATTAAGCTGTCCCCCTGTTCAGTCCCTGAGCCTCTTGGCGTATTTCCTGGCTGTGACATCTGCCTATTAATATTTGACAGGAAAACAGTCCAAAAGCAAAACTGTTTTAGGCATCCAAGACCAGGGTTGACCTTATTTCTAACAATACACAAGAACTTCTGTTCCACATCTACTTTAGATTCAGTGTGAAAAAAAACACAATACCTATAAAACACCGTACAGCTTTACCTAATAGCATAAAGGAATATATGGAACTAGAAAAAGAACAAAACAAAATTATCTCCTTGCCACTAAAAAACAAAAATGAAAAAATTATTTTCACATTGCATTTCTTACTGTTCTAGTTTACTTCTCACTGTTTTCCTATAAATCAATGCATCTCAAAGTCATGTCAGAGCTTCAAACTTTTTTTTTTTTTAAACGTATGCTGAGGCATAAATAGTTTGGTCCCTCTCATGGTGTTAGAACAAAAGATATACATGTGATTAGTCTGTGACAATTATACCTTATTCAGGCTATCAGAAAACCACACCTTGAAAAAAACCAGGAGATTTAAGCACAGGTTTCCCAAAGTACAAACACCAGCAAAGGCCATGAGAGAGGGAGCACAGGATGATGGCAAAGCTGGCAGGGCTACAAATACAAATCAGAAATGGTCAGTTATAGTCACTAAGGGAGCACAGGTTCATGTGCTGCAGAAAAAAAAAAAAAAAAGAATGAGTTTACAAGTTAATAAAGATCATGTTAGCAAACTGTGTTTGCCAAAAAATAAAAATGAACTGAAGTAGCCTCCAGCTGTGGAGGAAGAAACACTAACTCAACATCCCACTCTTCCCAACTAAGAGAAGAAAGAATGATCAATATCCGTGATTTCTGGTGTAGAAGGTGAGGTGCTTACCACTCCCCATAACCCCATACTGCTTTTCTACTGAATTATCACCATCAATCTTAATGCCGAGACTTTTTACAAAAGATAAAATTAACACTAGAGAAAGGACTAGACATAGAATGTCTGGTTTTTATCAGTTCTGATTGTCCCGTTATTGGGCATGGCTTGTAATAGTTGCATAATTTGGTCTATAAGAATTAATATCATTATACCAGGACCAATAGTTCTCTGAGTAGACTTAAGACTTTAATGAGATTAAGAACAAATGCTGGTTTTGCATATACAGTGTGTTTCTTTAGGCCACACCAACACAGGGTGCTTGACATGTACTCTGACCTTAAAGATTATAGTTAAGATGGAAAGCTGTGCCTTGAGATGAGATAAACTTGCCCAGAAGCCTAATTTGCATATTCATCCTTCTGACCCTACAAATTAATGAATTAGAAGAAAAAGCTGATAGCTGCTCCCCTTCCTTTAGAGACACACATCAGTAACAGCAACCAAGAACTGCATCTCTCTTCCCTGACAGAATTTGTAACAAAAAACTGAACAGTTTCAACCAGATCCAACTGGTTCTGACCAGTGTTAACAAGTTTTAAAAGGTTCAGACTGGTTTAAACAGGATCAAACCAGTTTAGTCCAGAACAAACTGGTTCTGACCAGTTGAAACCAGTTAGCACCAAATCTGACCATTTCTGACCGCTTCAGACAGATTTCAACTGGTTCAAAACAATTCTAATAGGTTCAAAATGATCCAACCAGTTCTACAGGTTTTGACCAGATCCAATTTCAACCAGTTCTGAATGGTTCAATCCAGTTTCAACCAGATCCAATCAATTTGAACAGGTTTCAACCAGATCCAACTGTTTGAACCAGTTTGAACTAGTTTAAATCAGTTTGTACTGGTTTGAACAAGATCAAAATAATGAATAAAGGCAGTATTTTAGGTTTTAATGAAAATCTGTGGAGGTTTTGGTGTCCTCATCACCTGCCCCACACTGTTCTGTCACCACAGTATCAAACTCCACGGAGGAGCAGCACAGGAGACGTCCTGGGCAGGAAGGTCGGGCAGCTCCGTCACTCTCATCATCTTTGCAACCACATGTGGATTTTCTCTACACACAGAAAAGCTCCCAGAGTATAATGACTGTAATAATGTTGAAATAAAATAAAATAGCTGTGATAGCAGTTTCAGAGAACATAATAAATGGCAGTTACACCTAAAGAAGGTAAGCTAATTTGTACTCATTTTGTGGCATTATTGACAACTACACAGGAAAATTAATCAATACCTAAGCTATCTTATTTTCTTTTGTGTGATGAAGCCCTGTCTCAAATGGGTTTGTATTTTATTAATGTGGGATTATTAGGTTAAGCAAGCAAAGCTTCTGAGCAAATTAAAACCTTTTAACATCACTGTCATTAGAAAATACTTAACTTACAACATGTTACAATATTAAGGGCTATGTTTTCATGGGAGCCTGGAACTTTAAAAGCTCCAATACAAAATGAGAAATAGCTTCTATCAAAAGCCACTGAAAATGCAGCACAAGAAAATATTACACATATTTACCGATCTTTTAAAATAACACATGCATAATAATAATTTATCTAAATGGTGCACAGAACTAAAATAAGACACAAAGTTACAGACACTTATCCCCAGTGAAATAGAAAACCTGCAGCAGTTTCTACTTATTAGTTTGAAAGTATGGTACTAAGAATGAAATATTTCTGATAAAGCATTTAATAGATATATAATATCTAGAATCCTGATAAAAATTGCAAACTACACTTAAAATGCATTAAGTGAAAAACTGACAGGACAAGATACAGTGAGACCACATTAGAGAAGCAAGACAGCAAAGAGTGGATCAGAATATTTCTAGCTACCTGAGTAGCCAAAGAAACAGGAAAGGATTTGTCTTGAGGAATTTCAGTTCACCTCATTTTGTGTAAGCCTATACAGACACCAAAGGCATGTATCCAACTAACCATGTCCAATAAAATCAAATAAAAATAAAAACAAAACAAAGTGCCCATAGTCATACATGAAGGGAGAGTGGGGAGCTGTACAGAATAGTTGTTCTATTCCTGTCACTGTCATGGAATAATTTACAGAAAAAAATTAAAAATCTAAGCATTTGTGACCAAAATTTAGTTGCACATAATATAGATGATATATTGAGAAATTATAAAATTGAAATATAAAGACCATAAAACAGGAGGAAGAAAACCAACAGCAGAGGAATATTAAGAAAATGTAAAGAATGCAAAGGTGAGGGATTTGAAGAAAAGACTATGAATGGTTCCACAGCACCCAAAAAAGGCTGAAAATCATAATAGTTCCAAGAACTATTTCAAGCATGTGAAAAAAATATTGCTAAATTGTTCATTAACTTTTTGGTCATCATATCTTCAAGAAACTCTCTTCCAATTTGCTGGAGTAGAAAGCAATAGGAAATAAAAGGAAAAAAATGTAAAAGATAAATAATACTGACTAAAGAACTGACTTTTTTTCTTTTATGCCTTTAGGCTGGCAAGAAGGAAATATAAGTAGAACTACAAAGCATTTTTTTTAAAAGATGAGTGAAAATACAAGGGTAAAAGAATATTGTGATAAATTTATTTAAAAAGTTCATAGGAAGTAGATTAAAAAAAATTCTATATTCTAAGACTGTAGCACTTTTAAATTTCAATCTTGTAGTTAAAGCTGTAACTGTGCATACATGACATGATGTGAGACAGATCTCTTAATTCATTATATAAGATTTCTTTCAAAATATCAAATTAAGCCTGTCCTTGGAAGGTTGCAAAGTTTAACTAGTTTATATTTTATTTAGTACTTATGATCCTAACAGCAGGCTGCCTTAGGCCTCATTTCCACTTAATTCAGCAAAACAACATTTCTTATTCATGTACTGTCTGATCAAAGGCTTACATTTAGCACAACACAAACACACCCCAAAAAAGCATATTTTGAGTAGATTTCTTACAGCTAAATAAGAAAGTGAGCTCAGCTCATAGAAAATTTATTAGTTCAGGTCATACTGGTTTTGCAATTTGTGCACGAAGTTGTCTTGCCAAATTTAAAGCATTCAAAATCAAAAAGAATAAAGGAACGGTATGATATGGATACATAACGGTGTAAACACAGGCACAACAATAAATTAATGTAAAAAAACCCGTGAGGTGATGCTTCTTTTCTTGAGTGGTTCGCGTTTGCATTTATTTAACATCATTTGCATGCTGATTAAAAGCACTTTGGGCAGAAAGGATTCCAGGCATTCACATAATTGCTGTTCCTGCTGATGGATCTTTGGGCCCAGCAGTCAGAGGACTGAGCAGACAGAGGGAAATGCCAATTACTTTGCCTTGAGTATTATGGGCAGATTGCTTGTACTTAGACAAGGCTGCCTGTCCCATCAGTCACCACCTGTCAAGCACACAACTAAAGTTCTACTTAAAGCAAAGGGGTAGAATAAGGTCAAGTCAATCACATCCAATTTCTAGGCTGGTTTAAATACCTGGTACACCTCGTACAGCCGCCGACAAAACAAATAAATGGGCTGTGCACTTACAAAAATTATTACCTCTTAAATTCTAATTCCCTTGAATTTGATGTGATGGTCTACCTGACCTCTGCTACCCTCCCAGGAGTTTTGCAATCGAGATGCCTCAGCTCCCAGCGGTGCTCGTGGTGGAGGGAAGGCAGAATACAGCTGAAGTGTTTGACAGGTAACCACCAAAACAAATTCTGGCTGAGCTTTTATTCATTTTGCCGTGCTGAAACTAATAAGCAGATGCAGTTTTATCCAGTCAAAGAAACAAGAAAAGAGGTTATTTTAAGGACCTGTGAACTGACAATGCTTCTGGACTAGAATTAATGTCACAGAGCTCAAGACAAGCACCATCCTGGCTTACGGTGTTCTGGTGCCAGCTTTATTTTACTTGAAATACAAGTTTGTTATGCTTGACAAACTGAGTGCAGCCAGAAACACTTCATTTGTTTTACTTCAGCTGCTGCAGAGGAGACAGGCACAAAAGCGTTCAATCCAGTATTGAATGAGTTTGGTTTGCTTAATTTCTTACTTCTGTTAAATATCTACCTGCCTAGAAGGACAGGAAAACTGCAACATCTGTAAAGTTTCAGGTTCACACATGACAAATGAGAAGAAAATTGGAGAATTTTTTTCAGCAATTTCCATTTTAGATTTCATTGATAAAAGCAGTTATTTTCTCTGTTTTAGAATGTTTCCAACTTTCTGCTTATTAAAGAACTATCTCTCCTAAAAGCCTGCTGTCCACTTATAAAAAACAAACATTTCCTTAGGTATAACCTCACTTAAAGCTATAAATTTTGACCAGAGGTTCTTTACTCTGGGAATTTCTTCTCTTTAATCATTGTGAAAGAAATCACAGCACAGCTTAAATTAATGTTTTTTACCAACATTTTTCAAGAGAGAAATCTAAATGAGAAAAAAAATTTAAATATAAATTATCATTTGTTCTTAGAGCTGGCCTTACAGGCCTTCCCAAACATTTGTCTGCAGATCCCCAACAGCAGGAGGTGGAGCAATCTGTCTCATTCTTTAGTCGAAAGAATGGATCCCTCTATCCAGGATCCATTTAATCCTCGAACTACTTTGCACATGCATTGATTCTTTGTCAGACTTTCACTGGTTTTGACTGAGATTCCCTTTTCCCCATGCTCAGTGTATGTTACAGTGTCAATTCTGTTAGTTCAGAAAGTCCATTCCACTCTTGCACATTGTTAACTATCCCTTTCTTTCACTTTGTCCCAGAAACTAAGCAAGACAACAAAGATCCTAGGATTAACAAAAGAGAAGAGTCTTTAACAACCCCTAAAGTATCTTACTAAGGAGAAAGATGATTTCTGAGCAACAACAACGGAGTTTATATCCGATTTGTGAAAGAACTATCTACACCAGTTGTCGCCAAATTGGCATATCTGGCATTTCCTCTGGACAAGACAATTTCTTTCTCAGGCTTCAGCCCTTGACTTGTGTTAATCACAACCCAGGACTGTCAAGTGTTGCCTCAGCATCCCTTGGCCCAGCAGCCACACAGATGGGCTGGGGTGCTGTCGCTGCTCCGTGTGCCCCAATACTGCAATCCCAACACCACAGGCATCAAAGTGCCTTGTCCAAGACCCCCTCACTTTTTATTTCCCCGCATTATATGCCACACATTTTACTGGATATATATTTTTCTAGCCACCTGACCCTGAAGTTGTGCTCCCTCAGGCATCTTCTCTAGTTTTGAATCAAATTTTTAGGTTTCCTTCTCCTTCCTATGTTTTATTATTCCACTGATTTCACATGCTAACTGAAAACGGAATTAACTTTCTGGTTTGCTTTCTCAGTGAGGCAAATTGAATTTGTTACCTTCACCACAAATTAATACAATACAGGCTTGGAAAAAATATTTTATATATACTTGGAAAACTTGTAGCACACTTCATGTCACTAGTTGGCATATGAATAATTCAGATTCAATTACTCAGTGACAGAGTCACTATACAAACTGAAAAAAAAATTAATTGTTTATTTCTTAGTGTGAAGGAAGATAGTCTCCTATATTCAGCATCTGAAGTAGTGTAGTGAGTAGATATAGGAACAGAAAGTTTAGTAACAACAGGAGGACAAAAAGAATGTCTTCTTTTAGAGTATTGGATTCCTGGCATTACAGCTCAACAAAGTTTAAGAGGTAGATGAACTGATTATTTTACCTGCAGAGTAGCAATTTCATTTGACCCTCACCCACAGAAAAGACAGTTCTTAGAAGATGAGGCTTTTTCTAAAATAATTGTGACAAAGCAAGCAAATTAACAATCCATTTCATAAATTAACATATCTTTGGCAAGGGGTTGGTCTGCCAAAACCTAGAGACCACAGCAGGGCAGGAGACCTCAAACAGATATTATTTTCATTAAAACCGCTGGGAAAAAAACCCAAAAAACAACAACAACAAAACAACAAATAAAACTGTTTGAATCTAAGCACTCACACTTCAGTCTTTGCCAAGGGAGGAAGGAAAGTTTGTGTTTGCCCTTCGAGGGGGAAAGTTAATATAGAAACCACTGGAAAATGGGTAGTCAGTTTGAAGCAGAGTTACTAAATCCAATAAGTACTTCAAGAATAGACACAAAATCTCATGTTTTCATATTAAATTTGCTTTTCACTTGACTAGTGAAAACATGCAAGCTTAAAACATTAACATCAGATACTAAGGAGCCAAGAAAGGTCAGAGCTCCTTTTAAGTCCAAAACAGTAACTTGGGTTATTGTCTAATTTAATATTTAAGAGAGAGAGAGATAAGACTTAGGACAGGTACAGGGAGAAAGATAAGACAGTGACACATTTACATCTACACAGCAATAAGCCTACCCATGATATGGAACTCCAGAAATGATCACTATTTGCTGCCACACAAAGCTGAGTATTTAGGCAAACAAACTTGCATTTACCCCAAGACAATAATTTATCCGTTTAGAAAGGCTTGCATTTCAATTTGGGGGGGTTTATTTCTCTTTTTTTTAACCAAACACACATACATTGCTTCACTCCAATAAAGGTTTGAGGTTCCTTTGCTATAGGAAAAGCTCATTCTAACCCAATAACAGAAAAAAAATTAACTAAGTACTCAAAATTACTAATGGGACAGAAAAGAGTGATGACATGTAAATGGAAAAATAAACCAACCAACCAGCCAACAACAACAAAAAAAAAGAAAACGAAACCCAACACATAAGCAAAACCCAAACAAAGCCCTTTTTTTGCCCCTCGCAGCAGAAACATTTCCTGCACCCTTGGGCGGAAGTCCCTGTTGGTTCTTCTGATACGGTTTGCCAAGGGAAATGCACAGACATTAGCTCTGATGATTAAATGCCACAAGACAACATTTAGAGATAGATTTGGCTTTAAATTACACATGATAATCCACCATATTTAACTCTTCCAGTGTTTAGTTCTTCAGTGAAAACTGAACAGTCGTGTATTAAGAAATTTCCTTTCACATTTAAATTCAGCTCTTTCAGAACTTTATTAACTTTGAGACTAAAGCAAAAGCTTTGAATCAAATGTTCAGTAATAAGATCTGAAAGAGCATTTGTTAAATAGTTAAAACTCTATTAAAATAAAAAGAACAATTTCACTTTTAGAAAAGAAAAATATCACAGAAGTGGTCTGTAAGACTATCCTTAAATATGTATTAAAATAATTCAAATTATAGTGGTTTTTTTACAGCTGAAAGTATGCTGTCATGGGTGGCATGGAACCTTATGGATTTTTGCTTTTAACATTCTGTTAGCGAACTCCTTCCAAACATCCTAAAAACAACAGTTCTAAAAACAGGGTTTATTGTGAATGGGTGATTGATTTTATAAGCTGAGAAATAAATAAATAATCTTGAATAAGTATTTTTTAAAGAATTGAGAGTTTAAAGTGGCAATAAAACCAAATGCAAATAAAAGCATTGCTTGCATTGCCAAGATTAGTCAGAATTAGTCAGACTTTGCCTTCTAAGAGATGATTTTGGTAGCGGTAATAAATTCAACTAAAATGTGATGTATGCAAACTAGAATTAAATGAGCTGGATTACCTGCAAAATTGAATACATCTTATTTGTTATTTCCTTGCATGCAAAAGCAAAGATAACGTTTTAAAAGGCACGGACAACATTACAATTTATTACTGCAGCACAGTCATGACCTGCTGTACAAAGAAATTATGCAGCTGCAGAAAAGTCCTGCTTAATTATCCTTCCTAGTTTAGGTTCCCTCATAACTCCACAGCACAGTCTTGGATGCAGCAGTCCCGAATTCTCCAGTCTGTACACCAGAGACAACAGCAATCACAGGGTCTGGTTTAGAGAGGCACCTGCAGAGGGCTGCAGACAGGCTGACACAGCCACTCTGAGGTGTGAACTGATGCTGTTTGTCAAAGCAGGTGCTAATGAAAATGCAAAATGGTAACGATTTCAAAGTCAGCATTAATTGTTCCGCTGCTGATCACGACAGAAGGAAAAAGTCACCGGTGAATCTGTTGTTATTGAATGCAGCAGCAAGGAGGGACACAGTGGATGGAGAAGGCAACATGATGCTTCTACCAAAGGCTGCTGAAAGTGGCAAGGAGCAAGGAATAATTTCCCATCTAGGGTTTAGAGTATTATTTATCTTATTCCAAGACACACATGAGAGGAGCAGACATAAATTTATGGAACTGCCTGCTGTGGCATGACAGGACCAACAGAATCAATGAAACAAAGGCCTGAAAGAAAAAAAAAAAACTTTTCCTCTTCTTATTTACAGTGCAGCGCTTATGAAATTATGCTGGTACTGACCACCAAGGGCCAGAGAGCAACCATCATCCAAACAGAATACAGATTATAGAATCATAGAATGGTTTGGGCTGGCAGGGACCTTAAAGATTACCTAGTTCCAAACCTCCCTGCCATGGGCAGAGACTCCTTCCACTAGACCAAGTTGCTCAGCTCTATCCAACACCTTCAGGGATGAGGCATCCACAATTCCTCTGGGCAACCTATTCCAGTGCCTCACCACCCTCACAGTGAAGAATTTCTTCTTAATATCTAATATAAACCCACCTCCCTTAAGTTTGAGGACATTACCTTTTGCTTTATAACTATCCTCTCTGATAAAAAGACTACAACACTCCTGTAAAGTGAACGAAGCACAAAATGCTGGGCTTGCCCTGGTTCTCAACCAACTTAAATCCTGTTGCATTCATTATTTTAAGCCTAGGAATATTTAAGACATTTTGTTCTCCTGCTGTTTGCTCACCTCTGGGAGCATCCACCTCTGGCACAGCACAGCTCTCACCTCCAGAACGTGGAGGGATGGTGGGACACGGCTGGTGCCCCTTGGTCCCTACCCAGCAGCATCAGGAGGTACCAAGCACAGGTTGGACACTAAAAAAGAGAATTTCCAGTCCTTCCCACATAAACCATAGCCTGAGCAGCCTATGGATAACAGGGCTGTCCACAAGTTATCCATGTAGATAACTGGAATTGTTTTTTGAACATAGCCATCGTTTTTTGACAGTATCTTAATTATTGTTTTGAAATACCACTTACCCTCTAAGTTCTCAACTACTCTGTAATAAAATACCTCATGAGGTGTTATCAACATTTAAATATCCCACTCATTTAAGTAAGGTGCTGTTATAACACCGTGAGCACAACATCACAATTTCACAAATTTTGTTGTAGATATTTAAAACTGATTACATTTTTTTGTTTGAGAAAGCAATTTGTGCAGGAGCTTCAGCCTATAAGCAATATTCTTAGCTGAGATCACATAATCCCTTTCAAACAATGTGTGGTAAATTGTTGATTATAGTCAATTAAAGAATACAACATGAAGTGCTTTTATGCTACACAGCTCTTTCAACCATAGGAAATGACTACTTAATGCTATCAAACAACAAAACCTATGAAAACTTGTTCAAAGCAACAATATACCTTGCACACAATGGATAACTCATTGAGATTCCCTAAATCCAAAATCATTCTGGCACCAGTGTGCCCACAGTAAAAGTCTTCACATTACAAAAATGATCAAAGCAGTGCTCTATTACCAATTTCAGCTAGAACAATTGTAATTTTTTTTCTCTTCCCTTTTTGAGGCTTGATGTTACCTTGTTTAAAAAAAGAGAAAAAAAAAAGCTTTTCACATATATAAAACTATAAAATCCAATCCACAAGTACAATATTCCCACCTCTTTGCAAGGAAAAGAGAAAACAGATGGTGTCTTTTCCAGTGATAAACTAGGTAATCTGTATTCCCTTCTAGAGATGCCAGTCTTGGTCTTCCTATGTTTTATTTTATCTGGCACATCAGTTGCAATATCATCCTGTTTTTATCACCAGTTCTCCAGACAACCACCAATGTCTGGCACACTCCTTTGTGAATTAAATGCAAAATGAGATGGTTTAACCTGCCTTGTTCAACTCTGTACTACAGCACTGCAGAGAGTTTTCTGAAGAGATCTTGCACAGTGCATGTTCTTAGTTTTATTAGCTTTATGTGTCAAAGTGAAAGGTTTAAGCAAACTCTTCAGAAGATCTCGTTACTCTAAATGGAAACAAAGGAGAACGGGCTAATCAGCCACGTTCAGTGAATAACTGACAGAACAACAAAGAGCAACAATAATAAATCAAACAAACATCTGCGCTAATTGATTCTGCCGAGTGCCTTTTCATTAATAGCAGGTCATACTTCTAGAGTGTGTCAATAAATATAAGCAATACACAGTCCTCAAGAAAGAGCAATCACTGCTGCTAACAAGCAGAACGTCCTCATGATTGCTTCCTTGCTTAAACATTTGGATAAAAAGCCCCTCCACTGGAACAGGGATAATGGCACATGACTTCACTGGCTGTCTCTGATCTGCTCTGGGTAACATTAAGCCAGGATGAGGCCCCAGGGCAGGAAGAGCTTGTGATGCTCTCTGGAGGATGCTCCACAGCCTTTGCCATTCATGAGGAGCAGTGGTTCTCCTCAAAACCAAGGTGGGCCTAGACCAACTCAGAATCAGGGCACCGGCTTGAATCCAGAGTCAGGCAAGATTCAAAACTGGGCAATCCCCTCAAAACCATGCCTGCCAAAGTGAACCTAGATCAACTCAAAATCAGGGCTTCAATCCAGTGTCAGGCAAGATTCAAAACTGGGCAATCCCCTCAAAACCATGCCTGCCAAAGTGAACCTAGATCAACTCAGAGGCAGGGCTTAAACCCAGAGTCAGGAAAGGTTCAAAACCATGCAATCTCCTCACAACCATGTCTGCCAAAGTGAACATAGATCAACTCAAAATCAGGGCTTTAATCCAGAGTCAGGCAAGATTCAAAACCATGTAATCTCCTCAAAACCATGTCTGCCAAAGTGCACCCTGACCAACTCAGAGGCAGGGCTTAAATCCAGAGTCAGGCAAGATTCAAAACTGGGCAATCCCCCCAAAACCATGCCCGCCAAAGTGAACTAGACCAACTCAGAGGCAGGGCTTAAATCCAGAGTCAGGCAAGATTCAAAACCATGCAATCTCCTCAAAACCATTCCATGCCAAAGTGAACCTAGATCAGCTCAGAGGCAGGGCTTAAATCAGGGTCAGGCAAGTCCTGGGTGCCATGGTGGAACCTCATTCTGGCCGCCTGGTGTGACTGTACTCACTGCTTTCCTCACGGAGCTTTTGAAAGGATTAGATAGCTAATATTCTAAAGCCTTTAAAAGATTAAAAACTTCTAAAAGACTTGCAAAGTGACCTTGCAAGTTTGAGTTGTTTACAAACTCCACTCCATGAACTCAATTTGTTTATGTTTACAGGTGTGACAAATATATACTTCAGTCTTTGGAAATTAGGATGCATATTATATTTGTCCCCTCAAATATTGTAAATCTATAATACCACTGCGCACATAAAAAATACATAACCAGAACTCAATTTTCTGATCAAAATCTAATTTCATGCCCAGTTTTTTATTTGCTTATACCAGTACTACAGTGGAATAAATATGCCCATAGACCAAGTAGCCTCACAGTTTGAAGTTAAAAAATACGGGGAAAAAAGTATATATGCAGATTTGCATCTATTTAATCACAAATAAAACCCATTGCATTTTCTTGCAGTCTGGAACTGTACCACGTTACCTTAATCATCAACAGAAGGCAAAAATCTATTTCACAAATGTTTCAAAAAAGCACTCAAAATGTAGATTTCAATATGCTGACTAAAGCTGGTGCAAACTGCTAAGCAAATAAAACAACTGAACCTTTGTTATTGATAGAGAGCACTCAGACAGCTCCAGGGTTCAGCAGAATACTAAACAGATTACTGGAACCACAACCAGCACCACTCCAGAGTGGTGTTGACCTCATTCTCAGGGTTTTGGACAAGATGGAAACTTCTGTTATTTTACAAAGAGCTGATAAGTGAGTTAGCATTCATGTTTCTTCCTAGCATTTTTCCCCTCTAAGTTCTGTTAGCTATTTCACAGTAATGCATGTGTAACAAAACCCTTGGAATTACATCCCTGTAGCCCAAAAAGCCTCAATGGATGCTACACATATAGATCCCATCAGAAGTGACAGAGACGCTTCAGCTCCTTCCCAATTAAGCAACAGAGCTACAAGAGATGCTGTCTTTGTGAGGCCATATCTCATGCATAACCATGTTACATGAATTGCTTTAAAATAAAATTTAAAAAAATGGTTAGTGTTCAGACAGATCAATTTTCCAATGTATTCCACCTTTAGTTCCACAAACAAGGCAGCAAAGGTTTCCCAGCCTATCACTGCTGCTTCAAACATTCTTCCTGAATGAACAGCTTCAAAATCAATGCAAATGCTTTTCCAACAATGTGGGCTGCTTGGTCATGTCCAGAACAAGAAGTGTGGGCCAACTGGAAGCAGATATGTAAGAAGAAACAGCTGGCAAAAAAGATCTGCTATCTGTGTCTCACACATTTCCACAAAATGGAAAATAACAAAAAACAAACCTTGCCTCTTAATCAGCTGTTGGAAGCTAAAAAAACCACACTGAACACTGCTAAAGGATTATACAGATTCTTGTTACTCTACAATTTGCAACTCTACAGCTTGTAAGGAAGATTCTTTCAAACAGAAATAAGAACATGAGTATTTTTAAAACACTTATGTGATAGATTCCTAACATAGATGGGTTGATTCTCTGATTTTAAAGGGTTACAAATAAGGAGAATGCAGAATGCTCAAACTTTTGTAGAGTTCTGTGAGAGAAAAACAGTCTGGAAAACATTCCTTCAACATAACTAAGAACACAACCAGAAAGAAACACCTGCTTCCATCGAGCAAAGCACATTGTCAGTGTGTGTGCAAGCTATTACAGCTGAAAACAAAGTAAAATTCTATTTAAATAAAAATTAGGATCTCAAATGAAGTCATTATTAGTTAAATGATCAACACAGATATAATAATTTATATGACACATCATTCTATGATAGTTAAGTCTCCAAAACACTAGGTTATTTTTCCCAATTCTAAATATAAATTTTAGAAATATGTAGTAAAATAGAGTAAATGTTTCCTGTTCACACTAATGCAGATGAAGTGGGGGGAGGTATTTTTACAGTACCATTTTAAAGACTTGTAAATTTGTAAACTGCAAAAGAAGATTTCCAAAAGCAGTTCATTAGTTGTTGAGGTGATCTGAATAACATATTAAGAAAGCCAATTTATTTCTTCAAGAATTTAGTATTAAGTATGTCATGTAACCCTCAGAAAGCATGCATTCTGATATAAGAATGATTTATATTTCACTTACAGGAATATAAAATTCTTGAGATCTGAAGATTGTTTAGTTGCTGCTCTATATGCACAAAATTGGTTTCACTCCCAGGGGTATTCAACACTATTGTATCTTCCATCATTTATTTGTGATTGGACTTATTACTTAAAGATTCTGCCAAATACTTACCATAGGTACTTTAGGAGTAATAATTTAGCTCCATGACTATTCAGTATTAGCTCAAATGCTCATATCTAAAGCTGCAATATTTAAGCAACGTGCCCTTTAGAACATCATGGCAGATCCAAAGAAATTAGGAAGAAAACACATAAACAACTAATGTGTCATTTTATGGCCATTCCCCACTACAGCATTTACCAGCTGCCTGCTCTAACAAACTTAAAGATTTCCACCTTTGCTGCTGAGAGCCCAAGCCAGATCCCCAGGGGCTCCTGGGCTGCCCCAGCTGCCCTCCTCTTCCCTTGCCACCCTCTTACACAGCTCATGCACATTTGGTTTGCTGTTGATTATCACTCTTCCTTTCAGCCTTTTGTTTTTCCCCCTGCCTAACTGATTCCAAGTTCCTTTAAGTATGTTATCCATCTTCCAAATTCTCCTTGTGAGATCTAATTGGACTCCATTTCCTCAAAGCTGAAGCTCACTGGGGCACTTCTGCAGCGTTTCCAATCCCTCTGTGGACCTTGCATATTTTTCCTTTTTTTCTAAACTTTGAAGTAGCTCCATCTCCTCACAGTTTAGTATTACACATTAATTTCAGTAGCATGTTGTTCAACAGTCTCTCCCAGATCATTAATAAAGACATTAAAAATGACTGGGTCTAGCAGTGATCCCTGTGGTACCCCCAAGACACCCTTTGTTTGCAGTGTTTCAGCCAGCTTTTAATCCACATGACAGTGCTCTTATCCAAGCCAATTTGAATTAATTTTGCAAGTCAGGCTCAGCAAAGCAACAGCCAACCTTTTGCAAAAAACCAAAATTGGTACACTCATTTCTTCCATGTTCCTCTGGCCCAAATTTTGTAGGTTTTTTTGAATCAACTAAAACAATAAGCTTTATTTACCAAATTAATTGACAGCTACATGCTATATATTTGTTCTACCATATCCTTTGCATGTAAGAAATTATATATAGTATATATTTGTATACAATTTTTAGTATTACATCTTTAGCACTACACGCTATATCTGCTTTTTTTCCTGGTATTTTACATTTTCTTCATAGCTTCTCATATTTCAGAAGTGATAGGCAGTGCTGCAGTAGACACTGCCTTGCCAAGTACTGATCTGATGACTAAAAAGTGGTAAGGAGTATAGCCTCAGGCTCTGCAGAGAAAGCAAAAAGTAGGTTTATCTAGGAAATTAATCTGTATGACCATTGACAGGATTTCAGAATGAGTTGTAGTATAGTGCAGTTCTATAGAAATGGAGTTAAGACCAAACTAAATCCATTTTCAACATAAACAAGATCAAGCCTGCAGGACAGAAATTATAAAGGTAAATATCAAAAGTCATAATATATGTCAGTTGCTGAGTAAATAGTAAATAAGGAATATCTGCACCTTCCTGTGTGACTGTTTGTATAGTTAAAGGCATTTTCAATTATTCAATGTCTTTTTTTATCTGCAATTATGAAATATTTTACCAGATTTTAACTTACTAATTTTCTAATCATAAATGCTTTTTCTCAATTTACCTTGTCAAAGAGTCCTACTTAAAATTGCTTTCAGTATCTCAGACAACTGATCTCCTATATTTGGTAACTTGTCTAGGATTTGGTGTGCACACACTTTAACCTATAGTTGTAAAATGGATCTCTGAAGATTTGTAGTTGATTTCACCTCATTGTCATGTTTATAAAATACTACATCTAAAAAGCAGTGATAAGTCAATTTATCAACTTCAAGAATATAAGTTTTACTAGTCTGTCATGCCCCAAAACTCCTTATTTCTAAAATGCTTCAAAAATAAATTTCTAATCTTTGATGTCCTGGTATTACTACATCATACAAAACCACCCTGAATTTTGATGGCTGCAAACAGACAGCATTCAGTGTAGCTCCAAAAACAATTTTATACAGGGTTCTGAGAACCACAAGAATCAGATATAAAACTCCAGTCTTACCATGATGGGCTATGTAGCTTTAATAAGATTCACTTTAATAAAGCAAAAGTCTGATATTATCTTGATACATATAAGACTCTTTCTATAACAAAATAATGGACGTGAAATACAACTAGTTTTATTAAAAGCAACATGTTTCCCTTTTCAAGGAGGAAGTAGCCAGTGGGTTTTTCAGTGCTGTGGAAGTTAGAGATAGAGGAGGTGTGATACAGAAATGTTTAGTTCTGTGCTATTGGAGTCAACAACTTCAACATCATGAAGAAATACGTAAACCCTTCTTCATGAAGTGCTCCCTTCTTGTCATCAGCACACTCAGTAGCCCATTATGAAGAAATTATACTTCATCTTGAAGGCTGAAGATTCCAAGCTTACTCACTTAATTTTATTAAGTGCCTACAAATATCCCCTTTTTTTTACCTGATACTGATGTTCTTCTCAATTACTGCCTGCCTAAGACTCTCATTCTAAGAAGTTTCCTATTAAAAAAGGGGAAAAATGAGTTTATAACTTCAGCTTATCTGTGAGCTTCTGCTGGACAACAAGCATCACTGTGTTGCTGGCAAATATCTGATCTGTTGATCACTTCCTATATTTCTGGGATAAGTGGATGAAGAGAGACCATTTCACTTACTGCAAAAGAATGTATGGTACAAACACCTTGCAATTGTAGTTTTTTGCTCTTGTAATTGGCAATTGCACTTTGTGATTTTATACTGTCAGCTACATCCACTGGCATACCTGTATACATTTTGTATCACTGACCTCTACCCAGAATATTTTGATTTTAGTGCTCTCCTATCCTTTCCTCCCTGCTCTCTCTACTTCCTCCTGCATTTCTCATTTTCTCATCTTATTCCGAGCCTACATTGCTATTCAGTCACAATCTTGCACAAACATTTCATGTAAAATCAGGAAGAAATAGATGAAATCAGCACCACAGCAGCAGCAATGTGCTCTCAAGGGAAAGAATGGCAGCTCTCCTGGTCTGGTTTTTCACGGATCTCCTGGGCCTGATGGCTGTGCTACACCTGAGAGGAGAAACTTGTGTGGGCTGAGAGGTGAGAAGAACAGGATGTTCTGGATGTTGGAGATTCTGCTTCTCCATGACTACAGCCACAGGCACCTTTCCCACTCACTGAAATGGAGGAAATGAGAAACTGCCCCTTTTTCATTCTCTAGAGATTGATTCTGATGAATCTGAACCTCATATGCAGATCTATCTTTCCCTCCAACAAAGCAAAATAGTTCAAACTCCTTGCTGTCAAAAGTTCCTTTTGTTCTCTTCCTTTCTTTCTCAGGTTATTCTGTATCAGAAGTATATTCCTGTACACACTTAAAGGCAGATATTGAATGATGGAATGTATTATCCACTGCTCACACTTACTAAGCATTTTTACATAGGTTTCACATTCAAATTTCAAGGATTTTTGTCGAGCAATTCATGTAGGTACAAACTCCTTAAAGTGTCCGTTGGGGACATCTGTCTTGCCAATTTCCTCATTTCAAGTGAACACAACACCCATGTCCCCAGGTAAAAGTCATGATGCAATTCCATCAGACAGTTGCTGTACTTGGCGCAGTGTGGGTGTGAGAGCTAATTTTGTCCTTAGATTCAGAGGCTTCATTAACAGTCTTAACACATTCACTGCAGCTTTCTAAATCCTTTCAGGCTTTAACACTTAAGCTACTGCAAAAAAAAAAAAAATTAAAAAAAGGGAAGTTCATATACAGAAAATGTTATTTCTCCAACCCAAATAAAGCAGATCTTTTAGATGACGCTGAGTGCCACATTACAGCACATCATGCCACTGAAATGAAATTTATGGGAAATAAATCATAGCTAGTAAAGGCTGTAAATCACTGTTTTGGGCAATTTATCCTGATAGTAAAAAAAAAAGTGAAACTCTGAATTGAGATACACAGAGAAATAGGAAGGAAAATTATGTTTCTGTTATACAGAGGCATATGAACATCAACATAATGCATATTCCAATTCCACCACATTGCTATTATTCCTTTATATTCTAAAGATTTCATCCTGTGACAGTGTATTGGCTACAAAATTCAATAATTAAAGTACATTGAAAAAAAATCACCTTTTTTCTTCCCTTAGGTATTTTTTCTAGCTTTAATGTTTCATACAGTAGGGTAAATGCTAGCCATTTTCTGAAAAAAAAAAAAAAAAANAAAAAAAAAAAAAAAAAAGGAAAACCAATTCTGAAACTCTCTGCAGTATTTTTTTTTTCAGTATATGTTACCCACAGGATGAAGGGAAAAAAAAAATTAGTCCTTTTTGTGGGTCATGCAAAGCTTCCACAGACAAAAAAATATTTTCAGCTGATATATGTTGCATCAGAGAACCTGTCTGAATTATACTTTATTCCTTAAAAACTGTCCATGATATCATATTATAATATAGATAACCAAACTTTTATATGTTGCTGTTTTGGAACTCAGGGAATTAAAATTCTGCATCTACATAATACAGAACCCAGCTATAATTCAAATTAATGTGAAAAGTTACAGCTATATTTCCATCTTCAGTAAAAAAGGGAAGCTTTACTGTTATCCTGATATTACTTGCTGATTCATTTCTGCTCCTTTTCATGCTCACTAATCCTAACCCAAAGGCTGCTTCTTTTTGATTCTGACTTTGTGACTGAAGTAATTTAAAAAATTTTAAATTATGGATGAACTTCACTGCAGTTAGCCTTGCTCTACACAAAAAATTACTTCCAACAGCTGCAAAACACAACTTTCTTTCTAGCAGCAATGAGGAATGTAGGTGTAGGAGTCATTTGTGGGAATTTAGCTTTCCAAAACCAGGCATTTATCTGGATGAGTGTCTCCCAAGAACAACTCCTGCTGTTTTCAGGCTGAGGCCTTTTATAGAACAAAGGGACCCAAAGTGGCTGAAGAACCAAGGTCCTTAACTGGACTACACTACACAAACATTTCCTAGGTGCTCCCACATTACTCCTAAGGAGCAGCAGCAACATCCAAAAGCAATTTAAGATGAAAGCTAATTTCTGTCAGAATCTCAAGGCCCTTTTCTTACAGTGAATCATGTCCTCTCACAGGCTTCATTTATCAATACACTGAGAAAGGAAGAGCCTGTCCCTTTGTGCCAACCACAGATATCTTGGGGATGAACAAAATACTTCGGGGATCCAAAGCTGAAGCAACAAAAACAAGGCAAAAAGACTGGCAAGTTCAGATTCTTTTTGGTTAAACAAGCAAAACTAAGAGACAGAAGAGAGAAAAGAGACATGAGAGACATTCATTTTTTCAAGACCACAGGAAAAAAAAAACACCTATCTGGAGTGAAACTTGCACAGGAAAAAGAAAAAATGCTTCATTTCCCTCCTAGTCTTAAGGATTTCTGGATCAGTAAATTTTCATTATCTGTTGCCCTCTAAATTTAATGATGATCTATGCTGACTTCTGTCCTGCAAAGTTGGAATAAATGCTTCCTCCTGCTCCCTGAGAACCAGGGATCTGGAAGCACCTGGTATATGTGATCTGACAGTTTTGGGGATGCATGTCTAGTTCATGTGTAGGGGTTTTATTTCACTGATGGCAGATTTCAGCTCAGGAAACAGGTTCTCATGTTCTCTTAATCAGCTAAAATGGTCTAAAAGCTATTTTTGCCTGCATCTCAGGTTTTCTTCTGTCTCATTTTCTTGTCCCCCTCTCTAGACAAGTGATAATTTGCTTTGGACAAAAGCTATTATATCCATATAACATGAATTTTATTTGACAAACTAATCTTTGCTTAGAGAGATTACTATTTTAATGTATGTAATAAAACAAACAAAAAAATTCCTTGAATGGGTCTTACACATCTTTTTCCACGTTCACTGAAATTAAGTATATTGCCAAAATGAAAGTAATTTTGATTAGCATTGAAATTAGACTTAAATTTGCATTTTGTATTTTAACTTTAGCATTTGTTAGGTTTTTCAGTTTCTAAAAATACAGTATCAATTACTGAGTAAACATTCCACAAAAAATAACTACTCTTTCTGGGATGAATTACTGCCCTCTAGGTAGGGTACACATGAATATGAATGTAACAATACCTTTTGTGACTCTTTTCTCACTTGTCTTAAGGAAAAGCAAGAATTTAAGACAAGTTGATAGTTCTCACATCAACAAAACAGAGAACATGAACAACAGACACACTACCACTTCTGGAAAAGCTGTCTGTACTACAAGTCACTCTCTGCTTTATGTTATTGAATGACAGTATTTTAGGGTTCTTTTCAAGTTTTGAGAAACATTTTTAACGCTGCTTCTTGTGGCAGTCTACAAACATTTTTAAGCCTTTCTCTGTCTCTGCAAAAGGGAAGGATAAGCTCCAATAAGAAAAGCAAACTGTCAGTAGCCTATTACAAAAGGGTTTTCTTGCTCTAAAACACTTTGTGGGCAAAAGAATTCATTTCAAGGCTAGGAGCTACATTGTGTTTTGGTGAGTTCTCCTTTTACCACAAGCTTAGGAAAATGTGACAAGTGAATGGCCAAGTGACAGGTTTGCAGTGGGAGCTTTTGGTCCTCCACAAGGAAGGATGGTGGCCCATCACTAGATAGTGGCACTGCAAACTCACCTGGTCTCCTGCAGCTTGCAGAGAAAGACGAGGGGAAAAGCAAAGTCACAAGCGAGGCTAAAGCTTTGTTGCACAATAGCAGAGGATTTCAGCTACTGAAAAGGCATTTATTTGTAGTCCCAAAGTGTTTGGAGAAAAGAAACACTGTTTAAGTAAGTGGGTTCAGAGCTATTTTTCCCCATAAAGGACAGCTTTAGTTTGATGTGGTAGATCGAGGAGTCAGAGCACAGGAAGGCAGAAGTCCACAGGTGTTGGTATGAAACTGATTGACAGAGGTCACAAATGCTCTTATTCAGAAACCTTGAGTCTGACTCAGCAAAGGCTGCTCTCCCTCAAGAACTGCACAATAAACACAGGATTAATTCCACAAAACTCACACTGACTTGGCATTGGTAAAGGTGGATCCATGTGGTCATCTGGATGGCTTGGCACAGACTTTGACCACCTGCTAGCTGGCGGGAGACTTCCCACTCTTATTGATGTGGACGTCATTTCTAAGGAGCTTCAATCAATCTGGACAACTTCCTACCCTTTCCCTTCCTCTTCTGGCAGAAGATAAAGCACGTTTAGCAGCTCTTCTCAGAAGTGTTGATTCTCCGCCAAAGGTTCAGCAATATTGAGGGCAAAAGCAATATTGCTTTCTGTTAGTTGTGAAAAGTCATCTTCACTTGAAAGCTTTTCCAGCAAGAGGGCAATGAGCATGGCTGGATTCCCACTGAACTCTCCAGACAGAAAGTGCTCTGGGAAGTGCTGTGCAATCATAGAATATTAGAGGATGAAATTCCACTCCAGTGGATCACTACATATGAAGACATATGTTATATTGGGTCATCTTTTAAAAGACAAGCTTAGCTCCCTCAGTGTTTGCAGTAACTGGTGTCAAGCACATCATAAATAACAATAAAGAAAATAATATATAACCAGTCAACATGTGTAGTAACTAAGTAGAACTATCTCTGGAGATTCATCTTCTAGCAATTTTTGCTCATCAGAAAAACAAGAGTAGGAAACATCTTAAAAAGGATTTGTGATATTTGGGATAATCAAATTAGATTAAACATCAAAGTTAAAACAAATATGAAGATTCAATTTACATGGTCAAGATGTTTAAAGAAGTATATCTATAGGGATCAAAGTCCAGCTCCTGGCTGTGTACAGAACACCCCAACAATCACACCACACCACTGAGGGCATTGTCCCAAACATTTCTTGAACCCAGACAGGCTGATGCTGTGACCACTGCCCTGGGGAGCCTGTTCAGTGCCCAACCACCCTCTGGATAAAGAACCTTATCCTAACATGCAACCTAGACCTCTCCTGATGAAGATACCTAGTGACCTCAGGTGCTCCTCATACTGCCTGCCCTCTAGACCCTTCACTACCTTTGTTACTCTCCTTTGGACACTCTCCAATGGCCTCATGTTTTTTTAAATTGTGGCACCCAAAACTCTCCCAGAACTGGAGCTGAGGCTGCCCCAGGACAATCCCCTCCCTTGCCCAGCTGTGATGCTGGGCCTGGTACCCCCAGGACAGGGATGTCCCTCCTGGCTGCCAGGGCACTGCTGGCTCCCCAGGACCCCCAAGTCCCTTTCCACTGCTCTCCATTCTCTCATTCCCCAGGGCATTCACACATCCAGGGTTGTCTCATCTCAGGTGCAGAATCCAGCACTTGTCTTTGTTAAACTTCCTAAGGGCTGGTGAGAGCCCAGCCATGTGATTTGTCTCCATGCAGGGCACTCCTGTCCTCTAGGGAGCCAGCAGCTCCTCCCAGTTTGGTATTATCAGCAAAGTTTCTTATAATATCTTTGAGTCCAAGCTGTTTATGAAGATGTAGAAGAGCCCAGGGCCAAGGATGGAGCCCTGTGGAACCCCACTGGTGGCAGGTCAGCAGTCTGATGTCACCCTAGCCACTGTAACTTTGTGACTGATGATCCATGAGCCAATTGCTACCCAGCTGGGGGATGGACATTGTGTCCAGAAGAATCCTGCGACAGACAAGCTTTACCAAAATCCAAAAAGCCATCTAATATTGGAAAACAGGTCAGAAATTCTAGCATTAAATGGTAAGTGTGGCCTGGCCAGCAGAGCAATACACAGCTAGCTGGCATTGGGATCAGCTTTACAGGCAGCAGTTCTGACAGGGAAACTGAAGTCCACAATCTCCTACACCCTCCTTTCAAATGGGGAAAGATGCAGGACTGGCTGTAGGGTCAGCTGACCAAAACCCACTCACCTGTTCACTAAATACACACCTGACAGAAATGCACCTCACCCTACCAGGGTAAATGGCAATGAGAGTGAGACTCCAACCCTGAGACAACAGAGCAGACCACCTCTACCCTTAATTTCAAACCTGAGCCCTCAACTCAAACTATAAAAGACCAAAATCAGACTAAGTGAAAGTAAAGGTGAGCATGTATTCAAGAACTTAGATATTAAGTTAATCATTTTGGTGCAGCAACACTAATGATTTAGAGGAGGATGAACAGCCAGAAGAGCAAAACTGAGCCTAACAAGAGAAAACAAATAAACCTCAAGTAATATCAAGAGGGCTTTTTTACAATTAGATAAGAGAAAATCCTCAGTTTTCTATTGTAATTAAAATTTGAGAAATAAGAGAATTCAATTTGAGTAGCTATATAACTATGCAAAAATGATAATTGAGGGAAAACAGCATTTAAAAAATAAATTAAAGATGACAAGGAACAAAAAAATGCCAATTTATCCTTCAAATACTACACAGCTCCAGTCAGTGAAATTACTTCTAGACTCCAGTCATTCGTGGCAAACTCAAGTTATCATCTGACATCTGATCCTACATAAACAATGTGATCCTTGCAGCTATCAGCACATGGCAGTGACCCTTTGACATTCCCACACTGATGGAGATTAGCCTTTGAACTGGTATTCACTCCAGTGATGCATATTAAAAAAAACCAAAAACACCCAAACAATTGAAACCAAGAAAACCTCCTATGATCACATAACTTTTATTTCTTTGCAGTTACCCTTCACAGTGCCAAATATTCAGATATAATGAAACCTCGTTCATGGCAGTGAGAAACTAAAACTGACTGGAACAACTAACATTTAAAATGCCATGGTGAAAATGGCAGCTCAGTATGAGTGGTTACCTCAAAACACTATCAACTAGTGAACAGTTCTTGCTGTGAGGAATAAAAACAACACTTGCCATGTTCTTTCAGGCATAAACCAGCCTAGTATTCAAACAAAGCCTAATTAATCAGAGAGCTGGAGTTGCTCTCCTCTGAAGACAAGATGAGAGACTCAGGGCTGCTCAGCCTGGAGATGTTCCAGGGAGGTCTCAAAGCACCTTCCATTATCTCAAGGGACCTACAAGAGAGTTTAAGGAGGGACTTTTTGCAAGGGCATGTATTGACAGGACAAGGAGAAATGGCTTTAAACTGAAAGAGAGTAGGTCTGGATTAGATATTAGGAGGAAATTCTTTACAGTGAGGGTAGTGAGGCTCTGGAGAAGTTGCCCAGAAAAGCTGCAGCTTCCCCATTCCTGGAAGTGTCCAAGGCCAGGTTGGATGGGGCTTGGAGTGACCTGGTCTAGTGGAAGGTGTCCTTGCTGATAGCAGGTGAGTCAAAACAAGATGACCTTTAGGGTCCCCTCCAAGCCAAACCATTCTTTGATCTGTCCTTAATCACACCAGAGTCTTTTGATCCTTCTGTCCTTCAGTTTTCAATACTGGTTGTGTAATTCCTCTCCAGCACAGATTTTGAGTTGTTCAAATAAACATCTGTAAAACCTCTAGAAATTGTTTGATGTGAGCAGATATGCCACAGTAGTTCAGTAAGTCGCAGCTTTAAAAAAAATATTACTAGAAATCCTCTGAACCAAATACTCATAATCTTTACTTCTAATCACAATTTTCAAGATTTCACTAAACAAAGTATTTTACTTATAAAATGGATAATTTCAAACCACAGCCTGCAAGGTAGAAAATCAGGAGGAATGAAAATCAGGCTTATACAATGGGAATGGATAGTAACACAAACAGAAAAATGAGTGGTCTCAGACCCTGCTGACAATAACTGCTGTAATCCTAAGGTCATGTGTGACCACTCACTCCCCATTGCCACCTGGCTGTGCATTACAAACATTAATTCTGCCAGAAATCATCTCAGAGGCCTCAAGACTGAGACGACTTTTTGCCATGTAAACCCACTATTTTATCAAATCTAGAATAACAGAAACCTGTGTGCTCATAAAGCTTTATTTTCTTTTTTTAAAAGATGGTTCCAGCGCTGCTTACAAAAATGGACAACTCTTCAATTATCTTTATAACCAAATCTCAATACTTTACACTAGAGAAAGAGCTAAGACATGTGGTTTACACCTTAGCTTCAGTCTGGTCATCTTTCTTGGCTTGATCTGTTTATTCACTTTTGCTTGGTTTTTTGGTTTTTTTGGGTTTTTTTCACAATAAGACAATGCTTCCCAATCCTATGAATGACAAAAAAAACCCAAAACAAAACAAAACAAAAAAAAAAAAAAAAAAAACCCAAAAAAAAAAAAAAAAAAAACCCAAAAAAAAAAAAAAAAAAAACCCAAAAAAAAAAAAAAAAAAAACCCAAAAAAAAAAAAAAAAAAAACAAACCAACAAAAAAAACCACAACAAACCATTCCCAAAGAGACCTGCTACCTTAAGTTTTCATGTGAGCACAACAACCAATGGAGCATTTGGCACATCAAGTTAAAGAAGTTCTACTCAGCCCTTGTGTCTTCTTCTCTGTACCCACCAGGACAGCAATTAAATCAGCAAGGCCTCCACAGGACTGGCCAAGAAATAACCCACAACATCCCAATGAGTGTGGAGTGAGTGAGAGAACATCCAAAAACTTACACATTGTCTTATATGAGGACTAAAGAGTGATATAATTTCTGTTAGGAAAGATTCTGCAAATTACGTACTGATAAAAAGCTGGTTTCAGATCTTTATACATGCTCTGAAACAAATTCAGAGTTCAGATATGAAAGTTGCTCCATGAAAAGAATTGGCTGCTGGATACAAGATCAACGTGTAGGAGTCCTAAGGGCATAAATAAGGACCCTAAAAATATTTTGTATAAATACTTGATTTCAAAACTGCTGAAGCACCTGCTGAAGAAAATATGGAATGAAAGTTCCATCTATCAGCATAAGTTGCTGGATGCTAATGTATTTTTGCATTAATCAGGATCCCACTAGAGATGCTCATTGCAGTAGCAGTATCAGTTACACACAAGGATATTCTTTCCAATCTAAATTAATTTGCAAGTGTAAGTATATGGAATGTAGACAAATTGTCTCTTGAACAGAGAAACAAATGAATTGCAGCACCTGTCCTGTGGTTTCCTGTGACACATGCTTTTCCACACAAAGTTTGTCCTGGTTGTAACACTTTCATTTTATCTCTACATTCTAATGACATAACTAAAATCAATCCTTGTGCTCTCTGTTGCCATAGACAGAGAGATGAATCTGCCACAGCTTGAATTGCTATTACAATATACTTAGGGTAAATTATCTACTCAGGAGTGGCAGAAATCCTGCCAATTAAACAAAGTTATTCTGACCTCTTAAGTGTCATCAGACTATTATTAGAATCACTGACACACTAGATTTAAATATTTGAGATTTAGAAGGCTTAAGCATGTGTTCTGCTCTTAGAACACCTTTGGTATACAGCTTCATTTCCTCATAAATCCAAGTTGCTTCAAAAGGCAAAGATCATAGTGCAAACTGCATGGACCTGCTACAGGATACTTAACTTCCAGTCATTAGCATTTTTATCACCCATAGTGTCCCACTAAAGCATTACCACTGTCAGCATGGATTTTGCTTCTGGGCAGCATTTCTCTCAAAACACAGCTTTTTCAAATTCTGAACACCCTCTTTGTGCTGCTGTTAAACCATTTTGCAATAGCAATATTTCTGAACAAAGCACTCTTATCACTGAGTAGCCCACATTGCTGAGGGTTAGATGACCTTGGTGCTGCTGCAACATTTGTAATTCTCCAGCACAATCAATTATTTCATGATAATGTCTTTTGTCAGAGAATTTTGTAAGGCAATGAGGACTGGATTTTTTTTTTCCTGTGAAAGAAAAATCTGCTTTGACTGGTATACAGAAATGTTCATACATGGGTCACTGACTGACAAGGGAATTGTAAATTACTCGGTAATAAAAAATAATAGTAGACATTTATATAGCATTGTACCTCACACACAATGACCTCCAGGCTCATTATAATAAGTATTATTTGTCAAAAGTAAATTGCAGTGACCATCATATCACCAACACTTTTTATTTTAAAATGGGCCATGAAGGAAATCTTAGATTTTAAATGTTCTCAATCAGCTAGCTTAGCTTATTAGAACATCTATACTAACCACACTGTAAATAAAACACAGATAACAAGTTAAAAAAAAAAAAATTAGGTGTCAAATTAAAAGTTTAGGCAGGAAATTTGTGAAAAATTATTACCAGGGAGAAAAAAAGTTGCATGCTAAAAGATTGACAAAAAGTTTAAATACATGAGGTAATGCCTGAGTCCCATACACAATCACAGCAATGCAATGGCAAACAAGCAATGAAACAGGAATCACAGCAGTGAAGCAACAACCACCCCCCCAAAAAATTTGGGGCATCCTGACAAATATACCGAAGAATTAAAGAAAAAAAAATCCCTGTATGTAAACATTCCCTGCATTAACCAACATTATTCCATAGAATTTGTAAAGTATCTAGAAGTGAGAGGAATTTAACACTGACCTGGACTAGATAAAACATTCCTCTCCCAGCTTTCACCCTTATTTTTACTGACAGGAGTGTCTACAAGCTTAAATTCCCTAAGGATTTTGGCAACTCTCTGACCATAGAGAAGATGATAGCATAAACTGGAAGGGACATTCAGAAGTTACCTGGTCCAAAGCCACACTCACAGGGGTGAGTGCAGTCATGTCAGGAAGTTAGAGGGCTGTGTCTCGAAATAAACCAAAGTGCACTGCCAAGCACTCACATTAAAAAAGGAAATTAAAAGAAGAAATATTTCAGTAGAAGCTAATAATTTATAACATCCAATCTAAAAATCTTCATTGCAATAAAATATATCATCTCACAAGTAGGGCACGATACCAACCAACACTAAGACATCCCAGTAAACATGTCACAATAAACTGCAATGAGAGAAGATGATACATAAAAAGTGATGGATGACTGTATTGGGGAAACCACAGTTTTTCAAAGTATTGCTATAGTTAAAAAAGACAGTAACATCTGAGAATAATAATGACTAATTAGCAATATCTGCAGTACACTTCATGTTTAACTGGTGTTGCTTGAGGACAATTAATTCCTAAACCTATAATATATCTTATATCACTGAAAATGCTCAAGGGCCTTACACATGAAATGCTACAGTCAAGGGCACCAATAAAACATATAAAGAACCATCTTTGTATGTGCTAAAGACATATTTTACTTGCAGTTACAAAAAATGCTTTCTTCTATAGCCTTCCAGCTATTTAGTCAGTAGGACATATATATATTTTTATATATATATTCACATGTGTGTACACTCAAATGCACAAACAGCACAACAAGCTGTTAAACTTTCTTCCAAATACTACACGAAGAAACTGAATGAACCCCTGTATCTTAGATTTATTTTCTTGCTGTAAATCAACTTGAAATTTCACATAACGTAATAAAAATGATGAGGAATTGCCATAATTTTCTCACGCGATAGTTCATCCAAAGTAAAAAGAAAGAAATCAAGCATATAGATTTATAAAATTAAAAGGAAAACCTCGGACACCAAGTCAATGGATTTCAAAAGTCTGGCTTTTCCTCTAAGGGTGTTGCCTAACAGAGAAAAGGCAGTATTGACTCTTCTCTCCAGCCCTAGAGCACTTAGTTTTGTTTTACACAAGTGGTTTGATTTACATAGGTCTAAGTATCAGCCAATTTCTAGAGCATAGCACAGGAAAAATATCCAGCTATTAAAACCCTAAATTGCTTTAAAAATCTACTGGGCTGTGCAGCAGCTCTTGTTCTGTTCTAGAACAAGGGTTACCTCCCTCCAGAGACCACAGAAGAGTGGGTGACTGGTAATAAAGGCTGGACTGCTTCAACTGAATCAAAATCTCTTCATCTACAGATACAACTCTGAGTGCTTAATTTCTACCATAACAGGAGAGACAAATTTAAAAACACATCCAAGTTCTAAATTTGTTAGTCTTAAACTTAGATTCTACTTTTTGTACAGTAACAACATCTTTCCATATCAATATAAGGAGGATAGACATCCTCCTTAATCAAGTTTTCAACATCATCAGGTCTGTCTCAACTGAGACAAAGTCAGTCACAGTTTCCCTCATCATTAAATGAAAACCAAGAAAACTTTTTCATTTAATGATTGATTTTGTGGTACATTCAGAGAAGGTGGAATCCACTCCACAAAGGAACACAACTGGTACTGATCAAAGATTTCTCAGGTCATCTATAAATATTAGAGTAAAAAGTGGCATCAAATTCAAACAGAGAAAAACATACAAGTGATTTCAAGGAATATAACTAGAAACAAAATGCCTTTTTATGCAAGCAGTAAAATGAGTTTCACCTGGGTTTCCTCCAACCCAAGTGAAATATGTAGAAATACAAGCCATGTATCAAATCAGCTAATATGTATCAAAGCCAATCAGAAACAGGAAAGAAATTGGCAAAGAATAAACCTGGCAAAATCTCAGGAGTGAAATAACACAGAATCATAGAAAACTTTTAAAAAGGTAAAAAAAACCCTTAGTTATTAGAGCAAAGAGGTTACACAATATTAAAACTTTTTTAAACTTTCAAGATTAAAAAAAAGAAGGCAAAGATTAGGTAAGGAGATGCTCTCTTGCCACTTACATGTAATGATAGGGCACATATTTAAAAATTATTACTTTTTTGTATTACTTTTTACTGATCCATGATATGTTCATATTATGCCACTTCATAATCAGAAGAGTGTTGTTTCTTTTGTGACTGAAATTTCTGCAAACACGGTTCAGTTAGAAACGGGCAGCAATAAATTTGCGTTACCTTTAAACTCACTTTTCACGTCAGTAATATGCAATTAATTCATCTCACCAAAAAGTCAGTCATGCATCAGCCTTGCTCTGAACCTGTATGAAAAACTCTTCCTTTTTAATCCACACATCGATGAGAGCCTGGTTATTTGAACTGTAGAAATCAAAGGATGATCACACCACTTTCTTCTCCAATAGCCCCAATGAAAGATTAGCATGACTTAGGTTCTCTTTTTGGGTGAGGTCTTCAGGCTTAGAACAGACTTCTGAAAGCATCATTTAAAGTAAAACAATTTAACAAAGTCTTATGTGCTCCCTTCTCAAAATGTTATTTTTGAATGAATTGCCATTGAACGGAATTCTGTTCCACCATCCAAACCCCGCAGTCCATCCTAGCTTCCCAAACTTCCTCTTGACCCCTGAAATGGAGTTTCTTTATCCCCTTGGCTCTGCACACAAACAACACTGGACATGCATCCAAAGAAGGTTTTTTCCAATGATTTTTTATGCATTTCCCAAGTATTTCATTTTCCTTACCTATTTTTTATCCTTGAGAGCATTGCTTTATATTTCTAGAAATATCTCTGTCCTTATTCATCCATACATTTCTTCTTTTCTACTTGTCCCTCAGGGTCAATCTCAAATATCTTAAAATAGATCTCCTACAGGTAGTAACACCAAGGAAAAATACTTCTCCATCATGCACCTTCTTTGTTTTGTTTATGAGCTGCTCATAACAAGATAAATTCTTAAAATATCTTTTAAAATCACAGCATTAGTACACTTCTAAAAGGCATTTATTGGTTCTATGTAAATGCATAGTAATGAAAATAAGATGTGGCTCAGCACTGAAACACAAAGAGAGATAACATTGATGTGAATCACATTAATTAGATGCATCAACAGTTTAACAACATTGACAGCCTATAGCTATTTGTACTTCTTCAGTGAATACTTTGATAGTGAGAAGAACCTGGATGCACTGTGTTTTCATCCTAAGTTGTACAAACTAACAACAAATAAAATTCATGCCAGGTCTGGGAAGTTGAGTAAGCATCCAGACTGTGCTGAAATCACTTTATGGCTTCAACTGCAATCTAGCACAAATATCTGTTTCCTTTGCCATGAGATTAGAAATTAATAAAATCCCTTCTAATGACACCATTTCATGACAAAAGCCCACCAATGTTTCTGTGTTCCAGTTAAAAAGTGCAAAGGGAAAAGAAAGAAGATGAAGAAAAGATCTGTGAGGAGGAAGAAAGAGGAAGAAAATTGAAGTTACTCCTTCCACATTAATACATGGCTACATTAGGATTTATGTAAGGCACCTGAAACAAACTCTCTCCAGAGTTAAATGCTGGTTTAGAAAAAGTTTAACTTTTTAGCACTATGTTTTGCTACTTCTTTTTATAAATAGATAATTATATGCTAAATTTTCAAGTTAAAACCTTCTACTCATGTGATTGAAAAAATGCACCAAATGCTACTCCTCACAGGTGAAAGACAGATTGATTTTATTCCTAAACACAGAAGGATTAAAAAGAGCCCTGGCAATTTAGCAGTAACCTCTGGGATTTAAAATTGTGGAGGAAAGGTAAACCAAAAAAGATCATCAGAATGACAGATGTAACTTATATTTCCAATGGTGTTTTGTTTTTTCTTCTTTCCTGAAAATGTGGTTTGATTTCTAAGAGCTAGAACAAGTTTTGATTTAAAGAGTACTTACAGCTAGCTGATTAAATATTTGTGGTACTCAGCACTAAAAAGAAAAATATAAATGCATAATGAATTCATTAATATAATTGTTTTGCTGATGCTATTAAAATGTCACATCAATTTTAACAGGTAAAACTCTGGGAGCAAGGAATGCACCCATAACTGTCTTGGCACAGTAATCATTAGGATCTACCCTAATCCAAACATCTGGAAAAGATGTTTCTCACCTGAAAAGATGCCAGGTTTCATCATCTCACAAGAGGTTGGGTTAGTAGGTACCACCCAGCAGAACTCTGATATAATCATTCATTCAAACTCTTTGGTTTATACTGGAGAACAGAAAATTCCTCATTTCTCTTCCAATTGTCTGTCTTTCTCTCCAAAGAATAAAAATATTTGAAGGCAGAATGATACATCAGACACCAGATGGGTCTCTTCCAGCCATCCTTGCCATAGGTCAAATGTAGTTACATTTAAATATGAAAATGGCAAACTTCTGCTACCACTTCTTGAACTATCACTGAACAAGATAACCAGAGTGAGGCTAAAAACCACTAAGCTATTCTCTAATCAAAATAACCAAGAAATCATCTTTCAGAACTGAAACTCAAAGCAAGAGCCATCCAACCCAAGAGAAATTAAGAAAATCCCACAAAATATTCATGATTCATGGTGGATGTTATAAGTTTTCTTGATAGCTGAATCTTCAGTAAATACAAAAGGAAACTACTGGGCAATTATATACAGCATAAGGTGCAATTAAGCATTTATTGGCATTTAATTGTTATTAATTGTGCCGCTTTCTGTCGTAACTCACCAATTACACACAATATGCTGAGCTTAATTGCTGTACATAAAACCCACGTGTGTTTGCACATATACACATGCATACATACACACATGTTCACAAAAACAGTTCTTATTCCTCATTGTTCTTAATTAAGATGGGAATCAAAACCACTACTAGAAGCTAATTTCCAATTCCATTTAATGGAAAGGGAAAGAGACACTTCTAACAGGGTATTTCTAAAAAGGAATTAATACTTTCACAATGAGATTATTCTTTTGCCCTTCTCCCTTCCACTGTTTGTTTTTAAAAGGAAAGACAATTCTGAAGATTGTGGAATTGACATTCCTGGAAACCAAAACTCTCTTGGATCCTCAGCACAGCTAGAACTTGGGAAAACCACAGAAATTTTCTCAGACACCAGCTCCAAACTGCCCCAGCAATGTCCTGGAATGCTGGATTGTCCTTGACCTCTTGCAGAGCCTGCTGAAACCAATGCCAATTACTGTCAGTTTTGTTGGTTTATTCTGCAGTGTAGGCACCTGTAGACTCTGAAATCAAACACAATTGCAATTGCTCTCACACAGGTCACCACACAGCCGTCAGCTGGTAATGACTGTCACTCATTACCCACTGAAAATGTGATCAGATTGACAGCACAGATATGAAAGCCACTTTTTTTTCCCCTCCTCAAATCCAGACTATCAATTCCTCACATTGAAAGGAGTCAGCCCTTTCCCTTCTTCAGAAGTTTGCTTTGCTACCCAAATCCATTAAAAACATGTCTGTACTATATACACAAATAGAAACACAAAGCAATTTGCCTACAACAAAGAATATTCTCAAGCCACTTGTTCCTCAACAACACACGAAAAGAGTATTTACATGTGCTGGGCAGGAGAAAATGGGGAGAAGAGAAGGGAGAGAGTGAACTTGTCAGGTTCTGGCAGGTAAACAAGGTGAGATGCTGGTGGAATAAAGACAGAAAAACCTCAAGTCAGATGTCACTCACAATTGCACACTGTTACCAGCATCTTCCCAGTTATTTTAAGAGGGCCCTATCTCAGTCACCTCTGCCAATACAAGGCTCAAAAATACATAACAGCAACAGCAAGTTTTTTGTAATCAGTCTTTATGTAAACTAATAAATGAACAGTCCAAATCTTATGAAGTATTCTGCTAGCCTAACTTCCAAATGTCAATTAGGTGGAATATGCTGACATGCTCCCCCAGAAAGAGAAGTTCAATCCATGCCAAGATCAGTGGCAAAGGAGCATTTGTGACTTGTACAAGTCACGAGTAGCCCAGGACTTGACAACGTGCTCTGCTGAACATCAGAGAGCAAATAACTTCTTATCAATTGTCAGGAAATGACCAAGCTCACAGAAACAGCTTCCTTTTGATCTACTGCTCCAGGAGAGCTCAACACAAAAGGACAGAGACACATATTTCCATCCTGCTAAAAATTTTGTTATCCTTGCCATCTTCCCAGCTTCCTTAGCAACAGCAAAACATCCAGGCTAAACATAATATAATCCAATAAAGATCATGGCAAGCTAGCAAAAGTCCAACAAGAGAAGATATGGTAAGTAGAAGAGGAGAGTCCAATAAAATACAATGGGTAGTTTTAAAAAACCATCAAAATAAGACAATCAAAAAGAAAAAAGTCAAATGGGATCTTAGTGGAGATCAGAAAATAAATTTTTCACCCAATTTTTTAGAAACAGGTAAACTTCAGAAATCTCAGAGAACAAAATGATTGTCAAGTGACCTTCCCTCAAATCAAGGAAAAGGAGATGCTTTAGCAGTGAGAAACACTGTTAGCATTAAGTTGTTAAAACTCTTACAGAATCTATTGTTAACAACTCAGTGCTCCCCTCCTCTGGGCAAAACTAAACAAAACACAATTCAGTATGTCTGCCTTCTTCTTCTCGTGTTCTAAACTTTTTTATACCTATATAACTTTCCTTTATACCTATGCAAAGGATGTTTCATTTAGTTTACCAATTCAGATTTAAGACTGTCACAGGTGTAATGGTCATTACAAGCAACAGACACACTGTATTCAGACTACCACAACATATTATTCCTGCCAATAAAAGTCATTAAAGTGATGAAAAACCTAGTATTACTACAAGAACAAAATTGCATTACTTCTTCCCTCCATCTCTCCCTTTTTTTCCTGTTTCTGGCTGATTTTCTTACTGTTAGTAACTGAATTAAATTTTGAGTGGCTATTAAAAATAACAAGTCCCTCCAGTTGCAGAGTGAAAGTCCATCCTTCTTGCATGCTGAAAAATTCCATGAAGTTGATTCTTTGACTCTCAAGTACATCAAAATCAGGTCAAGTATCCCATAAACCACCATTTTTCTATTATATTTTACTCTTCAATACATACTAGTACTCCAACAATACCAACTGCCACCACTGATGGAAACATTAATAAACATTCCAAGGAAGTTATTCAATGAAAACGAAATTCAATGAAAACATCTGAAATATGAAGTATTATTCCTTAATATATTTTGGTTGTTTTAATGGGACATTAATACCTTTTCCATGAATTAGGCTTATATAAAGGTTAACCTTATGAATCTCCTGCAGAGTAACCTTTAGTGTAGAAGGGACATGCTACTAAAGCAACAGGTAAACAAAAACACAGGGCTGAAATGTAAAAAGGTATTTAAGAAAAAAAATATTATGTTAAAGTGGATATTGCTGGCTAACATACTGGATCCCATTAATATATTACCACTTGCTTAGGATTTGTATCACATCTTCAACAAATATTTTGTCCCATTGCCATGATTTGTAATAATGCTTAAAAGGCTTCCAATTCTCAGTGCTTGTTTCAAACCCAAAATAATTTCTTCTCAAGTAGGTGTTAGATACAGGAACTAATTAGATTTAGGCTACTAATTTCTTTCATTCCACAAACATATATATAGAGATAGCCTAGCATATGACAAAATACTAATTAATGGGAATACATAAGGCAGTGAAAAGCATGCTAGGAGAGAGTTTTTTACCACATTACAACTGGTTAAAATGTTAAATTAATCTCTCATGTTAAAATGAGAGCTTTTAATAGAAAATTGCTTCTGATATTTGCATTTACAAGCTATGTTGTAAATACAGTTTGTTTGCAGTATCCTCAATGTTATTAGAAACTTTATCATTTTCAATTAAAATTTAGAGAAGAAATCCTAAAAGTCAAAACATGAAAACACAGAAAAAAATGTTGCAAAGCTAAAGAGGAAATATTGAAAACTAATGCAGAAAAAAAACAGTACACAAGTGAGACAGGGCCCAAATCTGACTCAAAGCCAGGAATAAAAATAGCTGGTCTTAAAATGAGGGAAATAGACACTTTAAATTGAAATTACTTTTGATAGGTAACAACCATTTGAAGTGTGCTGCCAAAATCAGATTGACCCAAATGATGTGTTTTGTCATTAAATAGTAGGCTAAAAAAGAGAAGACATTCATGAAACTGCTCCGACCATCCACCTCTCTACATTCTTCCTCTGTCAGATTGAAAAAAAACAACATAAAACCAGATCCATTAGTAAACATACTAACAAACTGAATTATGGATAATTTTGCTCTCTTACAATTTTAAAAATTTTTTTTCATGTGTAAGAGGAGGACAATGACAGAAAAGGAAAAGATTACAAAAAACAGGTGAGATGTTTCCACTAAAAGTTCAGAAGAATTACCAAAATTTGAATAATTCAACTTTTATTTCACTCTTACACTATTATCACTTGCTGATGAAAACTTCCTCTTTTTTATTTTTTTTCTTTTATTGTTTTCAACCTTCTCAATTTAGAAACAAGTTTGGGTGAAAAATTCTCTTCCCAGTCACTACCTGCAATTTTGTCTTCTAATCTTCCTTCAAGCCCCCCACTCTTTAGTGAAGAAAGATAATATTTTTCATAATTCTAAGGTGGTTTTCTGTTCTATTTACACATCAAATCTCACTTTTTTCTGTAGAAGAATACATCCCAAACTGATGAATATCTGCACTGTGTGAGTCACAAAAATTCTAAATTATTCTCAGCTACAGAAACCGCCACTTCTGTTGTAATGAACATTCCTGACCTCAGGCTAATAAAACCAGGGCCAATTAATAGCAACTTAATACTTTGCAAATAATCTAAGTGTGATGCAGGGACAGCAAATTCTTGTACATGTTACAGGAGCAGCTGTTCTGATTGCTAATTTTTCTGTCATTTGCTTTCAGATGTTCTGACTCCAAGTCTTTTTGCTCCTATGCTCTTATGCAAAGCCTTGCAAATTCCAGTCTTCTGGACAACCCAAAATGACAAATAATGAATACCAAGGCATCATAAAAACTGAACATAAAATGCCCCAGCAGGTAACCATAATGGCACTGCTTTAAAATCACAGTATGCTAAAGCTTCAGAAGGTTGCATAATAAAATTGCTAAGTGATTAATTTAATATACCCATCGCTGCCACAGTGATTGCAGAGGCAAGGCACGAGCAGGTGTAGAATATGCAAGTGTTTGCTTGACTGGTACAGCCAGGTGTGAAGGAAACTGAAGTGAATCCTGACATACCCAAATAAAGAGCCACTGTGAACGGCTACAGCTGAAGTGTAGGTTTATTTTGTGGCTTTGTTTCCTTGCAATAAGGTCAAACCAGAAATATGGAACCATATGTTTTGCACTGGACCATTTATTCCACTACACACTGTTTTACATTTCATCAGAGCTACTGCCTGCAGCTTATTCCTTTGTATTATCACTGCTGCAGTTACCACCTGCATTAAATTCCCATGTTAAATATTTTCCCGATGTCTCTACACCAAAGGATCAGCTTCATCTAACTACATTTTCCAAACTGGATCTCCATATTTGCTCAACTTTCTCTTTATTATGTGCAAGTTCTGATCTAAGCCTAAAGCACGAAGGCAATCAATGCTGAAGGATGACTAGAAATGGTTTCTTTATTCCAATCCTCACTGAATAGAAAGTTTCCATTATCTCCCTCAACATCTTTACTCTATCAATTTGACAGGGGCACATGGTTCTACACTCCACTGCCCTCAGTCCAGAACTGTACACAGCTTTTCTATCTTTTTCTAATAAAAGCATGATAAATGATATTGTCTAGTGAAAACTACTTGTCTTCCCTCATAAGTGTCATCTTCCTTCTAATTGCTCTATACGTTATCAAAATGCATATTAGAGTAAATATCCAGTGTCAGTCAAAACTTGGGCGCATGAAATACAAAAGCTTATTTGAACAAGCAGAAAATGGAAATCATTACAGCACAATAAATGCTAAACTAGTTAAGCCAGGATGTAAGACACCTGTGATAAAATTTACACTATGAAATCCTAACGTTTTTTGACAGATCACCGTACCTGAAAAATATTTGTCTTGCAGAGAAGCATTATTTAAGATGCACTGTTCAAAGATAATTGGAACAAAATGGCAAATAGAAAAATGTCCACTCGAGCAAAGATTTCATCAAGTCTGGGATGGCAAGACAGCACACTGCTAACTGTGAAAGCAAAGCAAATGTCCAGGGAAGCCCTTGAAATTGGAACTGTACAAAAACTGGGGTCTCCTGCCTTCATCCATCCCCCTGTGCTTCTGGCAGAACAGATTCACCTCTGCAGCTGTGTTTGCTAAAATTTGCTCTGATTTGCCTAATGGAGCCCTGGTTCTGCAGGGACCTAAGATACCAATGATTGTCTTTTGTGCTTTTTCTCCTTGCTGTCCCATCACATTTCTGGTTTTCAGGTTTTAATAAAGTTGATTAGAGCATTGATGAGGTGTGGTAGTGTCTGGTGACCCTTTTAAACCAATCACCTTTTATTTGTCTGCTCCTTATGAGTTCCATGAGAACTTAGGTTTCCCAACTCAAAGTAGGTGCAAACTGAAAAATTATACTTCTTTACATTCTTTAATTCACTGTAGCTCACAAACATGAATGGTACACCTCAATATTAAGAACAAATTCTGAAGAATTTCAGGAGGAGCATGGTATGACACTAATTTTGCCTGGCAGNGGTAAAAAAAAAATTTTGCCGGGAAAAAAAAAAAAAAAAAAAAAAAAAAGAAGGTGAGGTTTTGATCAAACATTGTAGTGAAAAGCAAGGATGCCACAGCAGTGGATCTATCTCAAAACTGCAGTGATAATCAAAACTATTAATGATAACAAAGCATATTTGCAGAATTCTGATACTACAGTGCTGTTGCTCTGTTGCCCATTGCTTTCTCATACAGACAATAAACCCCTTCAGTACTAAATTTATTCTTTATATTTATACTTTAGCTGCTTTATATTAAATTGTCCCCTTAAATGTGAACTAAATCTACATCTACTTCTGTTATCTCACCATAAAAACTAAAAAAAC
>VWYP01026424.1:78784-158926 GCA_013400435.1 Pycnonotus jocosus
TCAAGCCATTCTACAAGTACCCTGTTTCAGACAGAAAACAGAGTTTAGAAACTCAGTTTTTCTAGCATTCTTCAGACATAATCTACTAAAATCCAACTGAAAGCTTGCCTGGTCATGCTGCAGAACTCAAAGACTGTGCTCTTGGTATCACAACTGCTTTTTTATTCTATTAGGTAGAAGATTATTTTGGCATTTTAGTTGTATAAACTGAAATATTTATCTACTAATATTTTATTCTTGAAATACTTAAATTACCCAACTGATTCTGCATAGGAACCACTTTTATAGCTTAAGTTTGCTACTTGGTTTACCTTTTAATACAGGCTCAGATAAGAAGTAGTAAAAGCACTCATTAACAATGTAACTTTAAAACCCACTACCCTGTGGCCTTATTTATCTATGCTGCATACTCACTTTATCTTATTGCCACTACTGCTCAATACTATGTGTTCAACCCATATGGTTACTTAAAGCACTCCCACAATAAATGGACTGAAAAACTCAGAAGAGATGAAAAAAAAATAGGAAAATAAGACACAAACTCCATGTCTGACTTGTGGGAAAAGGTATTTCCCCATGATTTTATAACAAGGAGATTAAGTACATTTTTTGGTATTATAATTTTCAAAGCGTTCAACATATCTATGTCTGTCCTACGTTTGCTGCATCAAACAGAACTTATATGGCAGAGTCCTTCCTCAAAAACCAACAAGATCTAAATTGCTTTTAATTAAGAATTATAGTAACTGAGCCTGAAAATACAATTATGATGCAGAAAATAAAAATAAAAAATGTTTGCATAACAAAACAAAAGAAGTTTTACCCTTAAAGTCTTTCTCCATGGGAAATTATTTGTTTAACAGAGCTGGTGCTTAATCATTCCATCCTGTTTTTACCCCGGGCTTTACTTTTGAAGCCCCATAATCAAATACAAGGTTACAATGAAAAGCTGCTTCAGTGCCCCAGTGCACAGATCACATTCTCTTATTGAGCTCCCTGCCCTTTCCTACCTGTCCTTCCTCCCTCCCATCTTCAAACAAGAAGTACAGCTTGATCTTTTCCTTGATCTTTCTGTAAAAAGCAATCCATAATATTGACCTCTAAGAAGCTGTTAGCAATTAGATTTCCCAAGGGGTTACCAGAGTGAGGCCAATGTTAGATGATTCAGGAATTGCAAGTGTTCCAGGGACTTTTCTGAATAAAACTCCTTCACCTGGAATAGCTGCAGGAACACTTTGGCTGAGCAAGAGAGTGAGTGGTCCTCAGTCTCCCTCCCTCTAAAACTCCAGTTATTGCTCCCTGTCAATCCAGCCTGGAGCAGCCCTTAAATCCCACAGGCAAACACCCCTCAGCCAAATTTTCTGCTTCTAAAAGCTCTGTATGCTTCAGGTACTGACCATGGGCACAGGGTGATTTTAAATTTTCCTTTGGTTTCCTTAACGGAAATGCAGACTGCTTAAAAAAAAGACCACTAAGAACACTTGGGTCTCCAAGAAGGATAAAATGAGAAGAAAAAGTCCTGCCTACTCTCTGCATACAGAAATAATTTTCATTGCTCAATAAAAACATTATTATTCTTTAGAAAGGGAGCTCTCAGCCACTTTAATAGTGAAAATTCTTAGTCATACTCTTATACTCTCTTCCTGATGAACCATTATTTGTAATGCAGCACATCTTAGGAGCTTAAAACTACATTCAGTAGTCATCAGAGATAAATATTTCTTGAGAAATTTCTCACTTGAAAATTAATTTCCCCATACACCAGAGCTCTGCTATTCTTAAATAAGTTACTGTGCAAGAACAATATATAATTTGGCTTTTTTCCCCCACCTTGGGAGGACAAGCAAGTCTCGGGGCCAGATCAATTTTCAGATGAATCCTTCCATTGCACCTCAGACATTCTATGAGGCATTTTTCCAGACAGTTTTATCTCCCAAATACAACAACAAAGCCAATTCAGGAGAGAGAGTCAGCAGACCTCAGGCTGTCCTAACATCACCTTTATTTTCACAAACTGAACCATAGGCCACTGAGGTATATTGACCATGATAATCAAAGACTCCCCAGCCACTTAGAACCTGTAAATCAGAAGGACCACCTGTCTTTGAAGCCAATATGATCAGGTGATTAGTGAAAAAGAGATTTGGTATGTAGCCATCAACATACAAGTCCTCTCATGAACATAGCAAATAATGCAACTTTTAGGCCATAACAGCACCAATTCCTCCGACACTAAAGGTATCCTGAAGTCCCTAAGGGGTCTCGGCCCCTTTCTATTTGTAGGTAGAAAGTTTAATTCTAGATGGATGTGTCAAACTGCTTGATTTTTTGGGGGCTGGATGTTATTAAATGAAGAGACCTGCAAGGAACTGCAGCACTCACAAGGATTGTGCTGAACAATCTCCCTGGCTGTAATGCATGGAGTGCTTACAGGAGGATGCCACTCAGTAATTGTTTTGTGAGTTTTTTAAGAGACTGAGAAGTCCATCTATGCAGTGGACAGCAATTCTTCCATGCAGTGGAGTACAACTGTGATTTTTGCAATGTTTAAGTTACAAAAAATTAAAACTTTTTTTTTAAATCTTTTCAACGCAGTATTTGCAAAACCATCCAACTTCCTTCTCTCTCTCATTTACTAGAAACAAAACTAACTTCAAAGAATATAAGAAGTGTTTTAGTAGCTGCTAGTGTAAATTTAGAACATTAAATCAGGAATAAAAAATAAGAGACTAAAGAGCCCCATTAGAAAATATTCTTTGCATGACTCATTATGCAGACATACACACCACAGACATGTGTTCACAAGTAAAAACAAAGGCAAAAAATCCACACCTCAAGACTTTTCCATCAGTGATAGACAGGCTAAATTTGGTAAATGCCTGATTTAAAAACATTAGTTTCCCTCACATTTCCAAATCTAGTGCAATTCCTAAGTAAGAATGTCCCAGAAAATTAAGACTTTCCAGTGAGGGCAGACAGTGCATTCAGAACAGAATACAGGAGCATAGGAACATGCAAATTGATACTAGGCATTTAGACAAAATTTAAGATTGATTCAGGTCTTGATTATACAGAGTATGTTCATGATCTTAGAAACAGTCAATTTTTACTAAAAAGCACCCCAATTAAAAACAAACAAACAAAAAAACACCAAACAACAACAGAAAACCCAAACTGCTGAAAAACCACTTGACATTGCCAACTGTATGATGCATTAGAGACTATTTACTGAATATCTAATCCAAAACAGATTATCACAAGAGAATAATCTTCTTAAAGAGTTCACTATGGCATGGAAAGCATCATCCTTCTTTGACTTTATTTGTGGAGTAAATCTTCATTTCAAAGGAAAGGAGGGCAAGAGAAAGGTATCATTTATCTCTGGGATGCCACGTGAGGTGAATGCACAGCACAATCCTGTCAAAGCTGGTGGAAAAAGTCACTTCACAGAGATCTTGCATAGATCTTAACCTGTGCTATTCAGTTTTGCATTTCTCAAAATTCTCCATTAGCAGTCGGAATAAAACAATGATAGACTGAATTTTTCTATTGAAATCATTGAGTTTGAGTTAACAGAAAAGTGGTTGCAACAAAAACAGCATACTAGCAAAAATCCATGATGCAAATGTGCAAAAAATAAGCAGTGAGCCAAAGGATTAAAGAGTAGGAGGGGTTTTGCACACTGCAAGTGTGGCATTTTGTCCTAAATGTAAACAGAAAGAAATTACTCCAGGCTGGCACTGATGAAAACATATCTTAAATGGAAGAAAGAGGATACTTCTTGCCACTCATTCATCTTTTGGAATTTGAGGAAGACTTGTTCTGTCTTTGGCACTTTTGTGCTAGTCCAGATCAAACAAACCAGAGAGGGATGCAGAGGTTTTCAAAGTACTTGAAGCCTGTATCGATTTCTGCTCCTTTCTGAAACTGATTTGGAGTTTAACACCAGCATTTTGCCCTCTCTCAGATTCCCCTTTATCTCTTCTCTCTTTTTTTTTTTTTTTTTTTTCCCTTTTCTTCATTTTTCATTCCATGACTACCTTTCTGAAAAGGGTTTTGATTTAGCCAGTCAAGACTTTCTATTGCAACACTGCCATGAGTCAATGAGCAAAAAGCCCAGTGAAATCAATGACTAAGGGCACAGAAAGATGAATTCTGGCACAGCAAGCTGTGATGATTGAAAACTTACTGCACCAGATGCTCATTACTGAGTCTGGTCACTTCAGGACAAAAGGATCTGGACTTGCCAGGAGCCCTACCCTGATTTGAGGAACAAAATTCAGACAACCTGTTATAATTCAGCTACAAAGGTGCTAATCACCAGTAAGGTGGCAGACGTTTTAAATAACTACATTTAACTCCTAGAGAAATAATCAGTCTGCACCCTAGAATGGATTGAGCTTGGCAGCTGTGTGCCTTGGCTTCTAGAGAGTAGTAAAAACCATGTGTTAGGCTTTGGCTACCCAAGCAAATCTGCCAATAGGTGACAGCATAAATAAAAACTACATCTTCCTGTTCTAATTTTTATGAATTTGCCTTATTCTACTTTCAAGGAAATAATCCTTGATCAGAAAAAAAAAACCAACCCTCATTTTACTTTTTTCTACCCATAAGACCTTCAAAAGTAAGACTCATCTTACATTATAGAACCATCAAAACAGGAAAATTATCACCTCTGCCTCAAAAATGTGAGAACAAACATTTCAAGATAGACTTGACTTGCCAACTGTCCCAATATTATTATTGCAGCTGAAATAATTTTTTAGAAAATAGAGGTATGATAGCAATTGACACTGGACCAGGCAAGCTAATAATTAAAAATTTAAAAGTGATCTTTAGTATTACCACAGTTAACATTTTAGCACTACTTAATCCATGAAATAAATGTAATATTATACAGCTTTATCCTGTATTGAGTCACATTTTCCCTCAAAGAATGAGAGAATTGCTTACTGTAGGATCAAAGTCTCAATTACTTTTTCTCACTGTCTGCTGAAACTACAAAGCAGTCTAGAAAAATAAAGCCACCATGTATAGAAGAGGAGAAAAGAAAATGAAAATTTGCTGTGGGAGCAATGATGAATAAATAGTAGAAAGATCATTGTTACAAAGCATAAAAGAAGGAACTCAAAGCTAGGAAAGTATGTGTCAGAATTTGTACAGAGAAAATAGAATATAGACACTGGATTAGGGAGCTACAACATGTCACAAGAAAATACAATTCCAATATATAAATTTATAATGCTGCATCAAGTGCAGTCATGTCAAAGACAAAAATGAAATAGTGCATGTCTAAATGAAGAGCCAGGAAATGTCTAGATTCATTTACCTTACAAGAAGGAGTAATAATTCACTTCCAAAAGAACCTCCTCCAACCAGTAAGAATGATAAGCATATAAAGTACAATAATACAAATTAATTACAAACTGGATCAACATAGGGTCACTTTTTTGGCCTATCTGTCCCACAAAACCTCAGCAGTTCATTAGGCTGAATCCAGTTGAGTAAATGCATCTAAAGCTATGTCAACGCTTTTATTAAAACAGATTGAGCTCAAAACAATTTTCCTGAATTATTTTCACAATAAGGGGGTGACATTCTATTAATAAACCATACATAATATTATCAAAAAGGGCCCTAGTTTTCACTCTGTTTAATGGACTATATTCAAGAGATCACAATCATATCTGAAACCTGTTATTACTTCCCTAAAATAGCAGTAAGTGAAACGATGCTATTCATCCAGGTTACTTAGCAGGGAAAAAAAGAGTCAGTAAAACCACCTGGCACACAGAATTACAAAATGGAAAAAAAAAAAAAAAAACCACAACAAAACCCACCAACAAACCTAAGCAGACCTCAAAGGAATAATTACTAAGAAGGAAATCAGAGGAAAAAAAAAAAATTGACCTTAAACAAGTCAGTTGCACATAAATAAAAAGCATAGGTCTCTTTCTTGTAAATATCGGATAATGATTTTCATTATTCTCTTTTCCTAGAAGTTGTATAAACCAAAACAGTAACTTACATAATGTAAATATGTCATTGATTTGCCAATAAATTAAAGCTCATCTCATTGACTGTGGCTTTACAGTAATGCTTACTAGATACATTTTAAGTATTTAGAACAAGACAATATCTGATTGCCTTTTAGAAAAAGATTATGTGTAAGAAACCAGGGACCTGGATGATACAAAATTAAGTTGCTTATAGTTTTCTACTTTAAGATCGCAGTTGCAAGCCTGCAAAAAGAAAAAAAAAATAAAAAACCCATAAGCAACTCCAAATGGTATGGAAAAGTCTAAAATATTTTTAGAATAAAAAACATTTAAGAAGTGTTCTAAGGTTAAAAAGCCAAGAGGTATAGAATACTCCAAATACTGTATCTATAGTATAGTAGGACAGGAAGATAGTCTTCATGAAGAATTTTACTACCACTGTTGGAACATGTGAATGGAATCAATCATGATTGTTTCATAAAATTTTTTCATGATTTATTCAAGTCTAATAATTTTTACTGCTGTTATTATTTGGAAAATGTAGCAGCTTGAAAACTTCTCTAATTAAAACCAGATTTGGTCAATCTCTGTTCAAAAGCAGAGACAAAACTACTTCACACCAGCATTAACAGCACATTGCTCAGGATCTTCATCTTGCATTTAGGAAAACCAAGTTTTGGCCTCTCTTCTAAGGGACACAGAAGAGTTTTTCCTGAAAAATTGTATTTGTCCCAAAGTCTCCACACACAAGGCAAATAAGCAAACTACTAAACTGTTTATCAGATCCATCTTCCTATGCAGCCTCACATGGTTTTAACTATACAAAAAGAGAGGAGAATGAAATTTCTGGACAGAAGTAAGCTAAGTCTTTTCTCATTCTTTGCAGAAGAGACTAATTTATGCTTCCTTCCTTAAACAAAACAAAAGAAGAAAAAAAAAAAAAAACAAAACCCAAAACCTTAAAACCAAACAAAGCCAACTAAATGCATATAAACTAAGGCATGGGAGGCAGCTGAGAAGGCATAAAATGGGTTTTACTAGATAAAACAGAATAAAAAGAGGCTGGAGTGAGGAATGTGAGCAAATAGCTCACTCACCATCACTGAGCAGACACCAAACCAACACAATCCTATCAGTCAGACAGTTTGGCTTTGTATCTGTCCCCACTGCAAAAAAATGCATGAGCACCATGCAAAAGAGCATCCAGGTAGCCAGAGAGAACCTCTGGCAACTTTATTAATCAGTAGTTTTCATTCTAGCCAGATAAACAGCACAAACTCAACTAGAGTTACCTGCAAGAACAACCAGCAACTTCAAGGTATTCTATGGCAGCTTAATTGCTCTGCTGCCTTTCCTGAGCTAACACAGGGACCAGGTTAACATCTGTCTTCTGGAAGACATGTAAGTTCTGAAATCAAAAAGAACCTCAAGGATTTTTATTTATTTCTTTAACATCAAATCAAGAGTTCCTATATCAACACATACTTTCAGCTCCCAATGAATACCATATCTCATTATACTCCCCTCCCCTTCTTTTTATCACCTTACTCCTGCTCTACACTGCATCTTGCAAGCTGAAAGAAGGATAATTATTTTATTTATATTAGAGGTCACATAACATATTTTCTGTACTGTAATTATTCAAACAAAACCATAACAAGATGTTCAATTAAGCTGCAGATCACAGGCAAAGTACAAGCAACACCTCCCATACAGTTCATAGAGAAAAGCTGCAGTCATGACAAATCTTGGTGAAGTTTCTCTTAGTAATTACTCTGCTTAATTCACATTGTCATTACAGGATAGCTTTGATACGGGAAAATATTTAGTGTCATATATACCTATGCAAAAAGCTTCACCAACAAACATGAATTCTCTCAGCAGAACTATTATATTATATTATAAACATGGAGCTGTATTTTTCTCTTCAAAACTTGAACTCTGCATGCCCTTTGCCCCCACCTGGCCACTTGGGAATAAGCTGGATGTTATCCCATGCTGCTGGTCAGAATCAACCTTGGAGGCACTCCCAGCCCCTCACATCTGTGAAGGTGCCTCATTTGCAGAGAACAGTTCATCCCTTGGCTTGAGTTTCTCCTTCTGCACTTTGATCCTCAGCTCTGTCACATCCACCCCAGAGCCCAGCCCTGTTCCTAACCCAGCTGCTGATGCTCCAGCCTTGCTTGCTTCCACTCCTCATGCTGCCATTCTGGATGTCCCAGCTTTCCACACTCACATCTCATCCATCAGCTGACTCATTTTCATTTGTGACTGCCATGATTTCAGCCCCTGTTTGACTGAATGGTTCTTCAGTTTGTTGTTCAGATCAGTCTTCTGCACTCAGATCTTCTATTCCATATTTTCCAGGCCACAGGACTGCCCTCAGGTCATTTACATCAGGCACGTGAAACCCCAGACAGAGTCAACTTCATTAAATAAGGAATATTGCACAAACAGCTCATCTCCATATAGCTTAAGCTTGATACTTAAACTTTTAAACTTGCAGCTTAAAGGCTGGTTTGTCACCATTCAACAGAAAGCTGCAAAACTACCTGCAAGCTGAGGTGTGTTAATCCACAGAGTGAATTACCAGTGCTGCCATATTCTATCTAGTGTACACACAAAACCACATCAAAATAATAAACAAACAAAAAAAAATCAAAGAAAACAACATTAAATGCACAACGCAGCAATTGAAAGGAAGAAAATCTGATTTTAAGCACTCCACAAAACCCCTCTTCTTTATATGAATGTACTAGCAAAAAAAAGTGTTTAAAGAATACAACCAAAAGAACAACTTTTATTTAGGGATATCCAAACATAACTGGTGTCAAAATGGTCTCTTACAGAATGTATAAAACAGGGAAGCTTCAAACCGATCTTTGTTCCACAGGACTTGCAGATACCACTAAATAAAAAATCTGGTTTGTAATTGCTGAGATCTCAAAAATGCCCCACAAATAGCACTTGCATATAGAAAAAAAACAAAACACTATCACGTCTGAAGTGTTAGACTTCTTATCCTATTATTTCACTTTGAAGTACAATGCAGGCATTCTAAAGCAGTTGTTTGCCCTAGGAATAAAAGGGGGGGGAAGTCTTTGTTTTAAATGCACAATGCACATTTGTTTGGGAGGGTGGGGAAAAAACACAAAATCTCCAACTAACCCACAAAAAAAACACCCCCAAACAAAATAAAATCTGTGAAAAACTCGTTCCAAGAGGAAAACAAGTAACAGGTTATCAAAACATTATTTCTTCAGGTTTTTTTTACCTTCAGTCAGAATAAAGCAAGGTGCAGTCATAGCATTCAAAAGCCTATTAAACTCAAATTTCATCTCAAACTGGGGCAAATAATGAAGTATTAAAGTTACCTGCAGATGAGAAAATCCTTTATCAAGGTGTATTTGAAACACACCTTTTTCATTAGGCATGGTCCTGAGTGCTCAAATTGTTGAGGAACTTCAGGAATTGTGCAGTTTGGCTACACCTTGATTTTGGAGCTGCAGGAGACTGAGCACGAATGCAATGCCTCTGGGTTTTGATAACCAGTGCTATGCCTGCTTCTGTGTCAGCTGAAATTTAAATCTGCTCATCAAAAGATTTAGGAAGATGCTCCTGTATTCATTAGTTATTCTTATATTCAGGCATTCTATGGTTCAAATAATGCCACGAGCCAAGCCTAAAGGTCTGGAGGAGGAGGGAGAAGAGGAACCACAGGGTGGAAGGATGGATGTGCTCTGGTTTATAGAATCAAAGACCTAAGAGTTTTAACTGCAAACCAGTGAAGTGTTCACATCAATCTCTATGTAAACCAGAGAGAAATAGCAACCTGGCTACAAAAAACCAAGAGTTAAAACTGACTTTTTCTCTTCTAAATGGTGCCATAAAGAGTCTCCAATAATATAAAAATCCATTACTGCTGTAATTAGTAACACAAGCCTGCTCATAGAAAGATAACAAAACTGATTTTAGTATGTAAGCAAAGCTGATGTAATTAATCAAGATGTCAGAAGATATTCCTGTGAAAACTTGTTAAGGCAGCTATTATTTTAAAATGCAACTCAGCTTATGTACAAAATTCTATATTTGGATGACAGATTGTATCCATCCACATTTAATAGTTACTTAAAATGAAAATAGCATTGGTACTTTGCAGTTAATTATTCCTAATACTGTTTATTAACATGTCTATGTTAAAGTTTCACTACACTTTACTTAGCTTTTCATCCTTATTAAATGCAATTCACATTATTCCTAGACAGCATATAAGATCAATACAGTCTATTCTACATTCAAGAGCTGTAAGTCACCAATATTCAGATCTATTCTTATACTATCAGAGGCTTCTCCAGTAGCTAATTAATGCTGACATAAAAATTCCAGGCTTTTTGTAGCCCTGCATTTACAGGGCTTATTCACAGAATAAGGAAGGTTTTTGTTCCTTATTATTTCTCTTATTCCAAGACTACCCTACCCAAAGCTATGCTTCTAAATAGAATTCAACCTGGAACATAAATCCATGGCCTTAATATTTCATTTTGTGAACTTGCTTTAAGTTTGTTCATAAGATTCATGCAACTGTGACTAGGTCCCAACAACAGAACTGTTAAGAGAGCAGACAATAAATCACACTTCAGTTATTTCATTTGGTAGATTTAGAAACCCAGGCAGATCAAAATTATTCAAAAATACCTTTAAAATATATAAACTACTGTCACCTTTGATTCAATTTTGGTTCCAGCCATATTCTATGAATTGTAGCTATTAAGCAATCACTGAATGAAAAATAAAGACATTAATAATGAAAACCATTGAATACCTTCCTATGGGATAAATTAGTGACTCACAAAATCAAGATTTCCATTCAGTTGAAAAAGCTTACCATTGGCTTCTCTGTATTTCAATTGAAGTCATCAGTTTAAGATTTGATAGCATATGTGTTACAAACACAAAGTTTTCAAGTCTGAGGAAAACATAGCTTATTTTTTCTGCAAGACATCTGAACCTCGAGGCTGTTTTAATAGTTCTTGAAAACTTAACCAGCTACCAAAGAATATAAAACCAGACGCAAAATATCTCTATAACCTTTCTTCCCCCTTTTGTAAAAATTGTTTTAAAACATTTAAAGGAAAAGTTTAACAGTGTAACAATCAAGTCACGACTGTGACAAAAAGTGGTAGAGCCCAAATAAAAGAAGCCATGCCAAAATGGCTCTGGTATCCTGAATTTATCCCATTTGTTACATTTTTAATGTAAAATTTCTGCCTTGAGGCTTTGAATTCATAATTATTGGGTGTTTCTGTGCTCTTTGCTCAACTCACATATCCTTCTATACACATGATATGCGTCATATGGGACTACTCAGCATTTTTAAAATAAACTTCTAAGTTTCCCAGGTTTAGAACCCTCCCTCAAAATTCTCATTTCCCAGAAGCAGGCTCTTCTCATGTTTCCTGAAAATCACTGTGCAGGTGTAACTGAATAAACCCTTTTCAGTTACACCTAAAGCATTACTGGTAGAACATGTATCAGGCTTCCTAGAGAATCTAGAACCATGTCTGTCTGAAGCTTATTTTAAACATTTCCTTCCTTCCTGCCATCATTTAAAACAACCGAGTATTTGACAATTTAAGCATCCACATTGGCAATACACTTTTAGACAAAAAAAAGAACCACTAAATTAGCATGACAAATTTTAAGTTTCACAAAAGTATTTTAACTGCCATTTAAATAAGCACCAATCTGTGTGAAGTCAGAACTATTTTTTGTGAGTGAAGTGTTTTAGCTTGTTTTTTTGTACAGCTTAATTTCTATTAATTGCAATTTCTGACGGATATAACAGATATTTCCAATGAAAACAACTGTTGCCACTGGAGTTTCTGGTAATGTTGTACAATGCATTCCAGTAGGGTTGAGATTACAGCAAAAGTCTTGACTGCCAGTTTTCCCCACCATACACTCAGTGGTTGATAAGAAGTAAATTCAGTATAAGCAAGCCACCTTGTTTAAAAGTCTTTTGGAAAAAAAAAAAAATCCAGTTGTAATAAACATAAATGATGCAAATCCCAACTAAGAAATATAGAAGTTGAGTATTAACCTACAAGTAATTTTTTTTAACAACTTTTACAGAGGAACTATAACTCCAAAGCATAATGCTGAACAGTAATTAAATTCAAAATACAACATGTTCACTCATAATTTCTGCAGCCACAAGCCCAAAAGATTTATCTACATCTGTAATCATTTTCTGAATTAGTTTGTATGACTGTAAATTTTAGTCTTTCATGGAACACTTGTTCCCACACAAACTATTTTCACATCTACAATTCTAAAAGTTTGCAAGCCTGCCCTACACACGTATTTTAAACGACAACAGGACACAACAGTCAGACAATTCAATGAAACTGAGTATCCAAGCCAAGCCTCCCCGTGTAAAATATACTTTCAAATCTTTTGCACATTTTTATAGCATGTTAATACAACAACAAATTGTGGCACACACCAATGAGGATTAAAACGCCATTGCAGGAATTATTATGAATTATTCATTTTATGCTTGTGTGCACATTTAAAAAACCAACCAAACAATAAAACAATAAACAGTATCTTTCTTACTTACCGACCATGTACTACAGAAAAGCAACAAGCATAGCTGGCAACAGGAATTCTGTTAACCTTCAGTTACTCACCTAGGAAAAAGAAGAGAAAGGGATAAGCACACTCAGTGGGAGGAAGAACATGACAGAGTTAATTGTAAAGTGCATTAGCTTCCATGTTCATGAGATTTTTGAATTAAAATATCTTTAAATTCAAGTTAAAAGGATGGAGATGGAAATGTTTCTCAGCAAAGTGGATCACAATACAACAGTTGAGTAGAAGTCCCATTTGTGTAAAATCCAAGCAGCTCATTCAGCTGGAGAACTGACACAATTCTGTTCTGTACCACAAGAGGAGAGCAAAAATCTTTGAAAACCAAAATGGATGAAGATTTTTAGTTCAGAATACATTGCCTAAAGCAACATTTTAACAGAACAGAGTTTCAAGGGTCATTAACTTTTGTGACTACCATAATCACTTTCAAGGTTTTCAGTGAAGCTGGAGGAAGATCCGAAGTTTTGCCTTATAGAATAAGACAACTTTTCTGAACTGGCACGTTTATATATTTTATTGTATTCTCTCCTTAGGAGAATATTGAACACACTGTGTTTTACGTAATGCCAAATGAGTATTGACAATGACATATTCTTACAGAGATTTAATTCATTCAGCATTTACTAATGAGTAGCTGAACAGAAAGCAATTATGAATACCAGAATGAAAGTTTTCTTCCTCAGTGTATACACATAAGCTACATGTGTTTAAAAAAGGCTGGGATCTCAAAGGTTTACAATAGATAGAGAAAAAAATAAACAGTAAAAACCTTTACCAAGAGCACTAGTACCTTCCTATAATGTGTTACACAAAATTGCATTAGCTTCAGGAAAGTCTGTGCCTTCCAGTTTGGGAGATTTGCCAATGAATTAAACTTCAAAGGATGTAAAAAAATGGAAGTTTCTAGAAACTGAGCATATCTGAAAAAACTAACGACTCCACATTAGTGGAATGTGAAGTCACAACCACAGGCAATCTAACATGCAGTCCTTCAGAAATGTCACTCACAAAGCCCCAGAGCATCCCCAGCTGCCCACTGAGGTGACACTAGTGACACACTTCCACATTTCAGTGCATGAGGAGCCACTCACACATCTCACAAATCTCCCTTTAGCACCCAGACTGCTGAAGTGACACTGAGGTGCAAAGCCATCCAGACCAAGCAGGATTACTTGGTGCTTAGCATAATCCACAAGAATTTCCAGTGGTGTGGAGAGGACTCTTAAAACTGGTCCTGTTATACTCCTGCCATCCTTCATTGTACAAACACAGCTCTCTTGCAGAAATTCTTCAGCAAAAAAAAAAAACTTGCAAATATTAGGAATAGAAGGTTAGATTGTCTTACTGTGAATAACCTAACACAATTTTATATCACAGCTGCTCTTAGATGCCACTATAGGGTCTTACACATCCAAAGTTTAAGAAAAGCATTTTCCTTTTTATTTTACATTTTTGTAGAGTATAACTGCTGAGTGGAATAGTGTAATAAAGATATGAAAAAGTACATAGCATGTTTCATAGCAGAAATTTTAAATACTTCTGCAGGGCAATAGATAATCTTTAATGAGGTTCATAATGATGCAGTTTAAGTGGTAAAACCTAAGCACATGAGCTAGGTCTTAGAGTGAGATCAGGTCCACACCATTCCACCATTTAAAAAGAGACTGCAGAAAAAAAGGCAAGGCTAAAGGTCCAAGAGGGAATCATGGAAACATCATGGTTGGAAAAACAGCTCCAAGATCATCAAGTCCAGTCTGCAACTGAATATCACCATGGCCACTAAACCACATCATGAGGTGCTGCATCCACTTATTTTCTGAACACTTCATGGGATGTTGACTCCACCACCTCCCTGGGCAGTCTGTTCCAACGCTTAACCACTGCTTGCAGTGAAGTGATTTCTCCAAATATCCAAATGAAACTTGCCTGGCACAACTTGAAGCAGTTATTAAGCAAATTTTAAAAATGCAGGGAATAAAGTCCTGAGTATCTCTACTCTCACAGGTAATCCAGTTGAGCACAAAACTTGGCCCTGTTCATGCAGAGAGGATTAACTTCTGCCAGTGGCTGTGGAACTTTCAAATGTATCAGGTAACTAAACTGGCACCCATAAACCATCTATTTACTCCTTGTAACTTGTTTAATACAATGTTAATACTATTTAAAGGACTAAAAAGTCCTTTAAATGCTGTCAGTTCCAGCATAATTGTGGACTCCAACAGTTTATACTCCAAAGTAGGAATATTTGTAATTTAAGTTTGCAAGGATAATGTTTACCTAACTTTAAAACATTAAAAAACTCATGACAGCTGTATAAAGCACTAGTGAGACAAAACTGCTAAACAAGCCACTCAAAATCAATGCAAATAGCATTTCAAATATTTATTCCCCATTACTACATGGCTTAATGTTCCACATTGAATTTCTACTATGAAGCTAGACCATGATGCGTGCTCTATACCCAGTTTCCATAAGGGCAAAGAAAAAGTCATTCACCAGCAAAGAAAGGGTTTGTGAGGTTCTAATACATGCTATATTGCTTTTGTTGATGCAATATTATTAAGAGCAGATACTTTTTTATTGTTTTAAATAAAAATCACTTTTAAGATCAATTGCTATACAGAAGTGTAACTTAGAGACAAAAAACCCCCCTAATTTCTTTCATAAAGTCCTTCAAATTACATCAGTACAACAGTGAAAAACCTTCTAAGCAACTGCATTTTCCAACGTTATGCTTTTGTGATTTCCCAGTGTCAGACTACTAATGTGACAGCAAATTGTAGTCATTAGTCAAAAATAGTGAATATAATGGTTTACATGCTTAAAGTGACCTTGAGACTGTCTTGTACAATATTGATAGCCAAAACAATTGCTGTTTTATGATTGCTCCTGAATAAATTTTCATACTTCAATTTAAGAATTGAACTACAACTCAAATCTACTGTTTAATTCTATACTCACTTGTTATTTTCCAATACATGTGGGACTTTATATGAAATCTGAACTTATGTGTAGCTAGGTAGAAATAGTCAGAAAATTTAAAGATCACGAAGAAAATTTACCATGCTACTGGTATACAGGCACAGCAATTGTGTTGCTATAGTACGGGATAATTATACATTAAAATTTTAACTGTCCATACATTTTTTTTTTTAATTGGAATACCATATAAAAGGCCTGTAATTCCAAAAGCACTTATCAGGAAGCAAAAATTCCAGAGAGCTGGCTGAACTTCAGTCTTCTTCATGAAAATTTTAATTCATTGTGTGGCTGAGTGTGATGGGGGAAAGGGGGACACAACACGACACAAATCATGAATTTTATTTCTTTCCTTGTCTGGCAAGTAGGAAAACAGGCAAAAGAATAAAAATAATATTGATAGTACAAAATTGTCTGTGTTAATTTTCAGAGAGGAGAGCTGCATTTCATGACTTTTTTGAAAACTTTGGGGTTTTTTTTTAGACTATCTAGCACTTCTCTCTGGGTTTCCGCATGTAAGTAAATACTACTTGTCTAAGTTCACTAAGTTCATATCTAAAATTAATCTTAGTGCCATCATGACAAAGTCCAGTCCCAGAGATCTACAATTAGCTTTCAAATGAAAGGATACTTGAAACAGCCCAAGTCAAATACATCTATTTCCTTAAAAGGAAATGAAAATCATTTTTTAAAGGTCATTATTACAATTATTGACCATTTAAAAGAAACTGCAAAGATACATATGTTTAAATTCTAATTACACAGTCCCCTTAGGTTTTACATGGATACTTTTATCCAAAAGTAAATGTATGCAGTGTTAAAGAACAACACTTCAAATTTTGATTAAAAAAATAATGTAATAAAAATCACATCATCCTAAAGTGTAGGATTCTAGGGGGTTTTGCTTCTGACCCTCTTCTAGCTACATTGTCTTGTCCAAAATCCAGGCCAGATAAGACAAAAAAAAAAAAATCACACTATGAGTAAAACCTGAGCATGTCAGAGCAAGGCAGAGAACATTCCCTCTCTGCTGCAACTTAGGTCAAAATCAGACAGGTTTTTTGGGTTTTTTTCTACAGGTACCAGTCTGTAAACTTCATCTTCACATAAAGAATAGTGGCAGTTAAAAAAAGCCATTAAAGCACTAGGGCACCTCCTGTAAACATCTGCTCAGGGCAAAAGACAGAAAAGTTACCAACTCAACAAATGATGCAATCTACGTGGAAATTTAATCAGAAAATAAACTGTAGAAAAATCTAGAACTTAGATTGAGGTGTCCACCTAAAGCCAGAATTCAGCTGTCTATACATGAAAAATGATGTGACAGTTGCTTATTAATGGCAGAGGTTAATTCCCAAAAACTTTCTAGTCAATTAGATATTTAAGAAATCATTTAACTAATTGAAGTAAGTTCTTTATAAGACTGCGAAAAATTGTTAAGAGGTACATTTCTTTTCTAATTATCTTTGTACAGACTCTTCAAACTTCCAGTGCAATTAAGCTTAATGAAAACTTTAATGATTTAAAGACAAATGAACATCATTTCAGTTGTCCCAGATAACATATATCCTTCACAAAAGGCTGAGCAATGACATTCTTCACACAACTTCCACACACCAATGCTCCTCCAAAATGGATAATATCTCTTGGCACGTCATCTTGGGTCAAGCATAATTTAACTATTGATTTAATCTGCTTGTAATACTAATTTTTATGGCAACAAGTAGCAAGGATGGGATTCTTTCATTAACTATTGAGTATTTTCCATCAAACACTAAAGATGGAATTTTGAGTAAACAGCAGGTGCAGTGCCTTACAGATGTAGTGCCTCTTTCACTCATGCAAGAAACCTGGCAAATCACCAGCAAACATACACAATGGAACTGCTGTCATGTTTGATGTGATATTCAGAATCCATGGAATTCTGAATTCCATCAGTAGGAATGCCAGGAGTGCCACTGCCCTGAGAAGCAGGAAGCTTCCTCAAGCAGGGATGAGGAGTAGGAATTAAAAGCCAGAGCCTGCTGTGGGCCATGACAAATGAGCTTCACTCTGGTGATCTGCCTATGACACAAGAAACCACTGACCAATGACAGAATCAAAAAATTAACTCATTCTGTGGACAGTTCATCTAGTTTTTACCAGGTGTCAGGACAAACCAACAGAAATCTAAAATAAAAACCTCCAACTTAACTCTAGTGGAAACCCATTCCAAGTTGAAAGTTTTGCATTTGAGCTACATTAACTCACTGTCTAAACATTAAAACTGCTTCCAAGAATTGCTTAAAAGAAATCAGAACTATTAAGAAATACAATTTTGTGAATAATTAGCTCCTTATATTTTGCATTATAATCTTCAGAGATACAAGAGTATTTTTGTGCTGTCTTTTCCAAACACACTGTGCCTCTTTCATCTATTACAGAATATGGATATGAGTATACTAGAAAGCAATTGCAATTATCAAAAGATCAAATATATGATAAAATTAAAGTATTGATCAAAGCTTTCACATTTTTGTCCAACCTATTTGGAAACACGCTCTACAATACAAAAATATAAAAGAGCTCATGTATATTCAGACACAGCCAGATGAACACACACACCCAGTGCTACAGAGGGATCCTTCAAAACACACCAGACCTGATGGCTGAAAGATTTCTGTATCACTGAATAAAACCTTTAGTCTAGTGACAACCACAGTGAGATCAGCACCACACCAAAACACACACACAGATTCAATGGGCTCTGCTCTCTGAAAGTTGACAGCATTTAAAGCCAAAGATAAAAAGAGCTCAAGTTTAGTATTTACCATACAACATTTCAAATCAAGACAAAAATAAAACACTTTAAAGTTTATGGTTGGTGGCTCTCGAAGTATCATCTTCACAGGTTTATTTTTTGACACATCTCTAAGTAAAACAACAAACCTCTTTAAGCAATCCTCAGCTAACTGGAGGCCTGACATGTATGACAACTAAACAAGCTTATCCCAGCAGAGCTTTGTCTAATCATTACTAAAAACTACAACAGATAAACAGCTTGCAAATGGTATATTAGACCTTTATACTTGCTGCCAATCAAAACTGAGGGCAGCGTCTTAAGATAATGAGATGCTGAAACACCATCATGCTGTGATAACAAATTCACCCATCATTACCTAAAAGTTACTTTTTTCAAGCTTGTAAGTATCTAAGTATTTCTAATATATTCTTTATTTATTTCAATATAGACTTAACAAGCCTTCTACCTTTCCAATACCAAGGTTAAAAACACATTTGGAAGAGGATTCTTATCATCACCTTCTGCACCGAGAGGTTATATGTTAATCTTCCAGACAGCAAAAAAATCTTCCTCCTTTTTTGTCAGACTCACATGGGGCTCAGCAAAGTTGGGCATCCCTTGCATTATAAAGTAATATCATGAGGAGCAGATTCACCTACAATCACCACCACTGCTCCACCTGCCTTTTTCTGGCTCCAAGAGAACAGAGGCTTTGGACTTGCACATCTGGATCTCCTGCCAGATTCCTGAGGCTTCATTGACTTCACTTTCAAACCATGATCAACTTATCCTACTAGTACAGGCAAACAAGGGAATAACAAAGGGGGTTTTACTTATTTACAGTGTTCTGTGCATACTTAGATTTATTTTATTTTATTTTAGGAGTAATGTGTGAACATTAGGTATAGGTTTCTATTTTTGCCTATTGATTTTCACCATATTTTAAGCTTCAGTGAGATGAGTGAGATTGTAGAGGTAAAAAACAACAGGAAACAAAGTCATATTTACAAATTTATGTGAGATTCCTGGGCTCTCCAAGGAAGTGGGCACAGCACCACACCTGAGAGCATTCCAGAAGCACTTGGACAATACCCTTGGGCACATGATGTGATTCTTGAGGATGGTGCTATGCAGGGCTAGGAGTTGGATTCAATGACCTTTGTGGATCTCTGTCAACTCTTGATATTCTTATGGTACTGTGATATTTAAAAGCTTTAAAAATTGCAAAATTTTTTGCAAGCTAAAAAAAGGTATTTCTTTATTCAGCTCTAGATATCCACAAAAAAAAGAAAAAATCCACAGTGCATAAAGTTACTCAATTGATCAATACATTAATTTGAAAAAGGCAACATTTTAAAATCACACAGTTCAACAAATTATTTCAAATTACATGGGGTAAAAAGGGAAATTTGCTTTTCACCACACTAAACAGCATTTCTTTAGTAGAAAGAGATCCACTGATGCCTAGGAACGTCACTTGTAAGTAAAAAGTTATGGGCTTGGTGTTACAACTTCTTGCACCTGGCAAAATTTGCAGCTGAGGAGGCCTAACAATTTAAAAATAACTGAATCAAAGGCTTATTTTTAATTTCAAATAAATAATCACCTGCATTTAGCATTACACATATTTAGACAAGCTGCCTGTCTGTTCCCAACCACCTCTTTCCCTCTGTCATCTCCAACTTGTCATTTTTCAACTCCAAATATGCAGATTTTTTTTTCCCTTGGATGACTTGTCATTGAAACTGTCAAAAACTGTAATTATTTATGTATAGCTATTTATTATTAATCTAGCAAAACCTTCACAGACATCACACTGCTCCTGTTTGCTCATGTCATTCTGTTGCCAGCCCTGGGTTTCACTGTTGTTGGTCTGATGCCTTTTTACACAGATCAGCCCCAATTTCCTTGCTGAGCATTTCCACAGCACAGCAGGCCCAGATATGCTGGCTGCTCTTCTGCTTGTCTTGGTTCTCATTTTATGAAGTTCACACCTTTACAAACATTTTCATGCAAGAGAACAACAGCTATAAAAAACCCCAAATTATATAAATTTTTACGCAGATACACTGCTTTGACAAATAAATACTTTGATTTTTTCCCCCAATTATGGAAAAAACCCTTAAATTTTGAGGTCCCTTCTTTCAAATGATTTCCCACATGAACATTTCAGTTATGTATAAATTCTTGAAAAGATATGACTAAATGGGTCCAAAACTAATTTTAAAACAAAATGGAAAAGGAATAAAAACCCAACCTGCCTTTCTGCTGAATTAATTTTCTACTTTATGAACATTTTGGTGAGCCAGCAAGTAAAAAAGGTTATTTTGTATTTATGCCTATCACTTAACCTTTTACTCCTTATTGTCCAATTTAAAGCATTTCTGCACCTTTCTATCATTCAAATTCTTGCAACAACTCCTCCTCCTCCTCCACACTCCTATTGTTAAAATTGAGTTCCAATCACTGGCCAGGTTGCTTTTAAAATCTTTTTGAATTGAAGGTCTGAATGAGTGAAATGTATATATAAATAAAAATAGATATTTAATAAGAACCACCAGAGATTGTACATGAAGACTTGGAATTAACTCTTGCATATCCTGTGAATTTTCCAAAATAAATTTGTTGCAAAGTAGGAGTTGCACTAACATAGATTTCATTGGCAATTTTTTTTTCTTTTCTTGATATGTTTCCAAGTCTCTATGTCCAATCTAAAGGAATTAATATTCTATAAGAAGAGCACAGGCTGAAATAAAACCTCCATCCAAAAAAGCAAGGAAGAGAATTCCCAGAAAAAAAGCCCCAAAGCTACTAGAGAAAGAATTGCAAAATCTTCTACTCAGGAAGGAAGTTCTGTCCCCTCACTACCTGTCACAGCTGAAACTCACCATGTACAAGAAGCACATCATCCTCTTGCTCTCTTCACTTACATGCAAATTTAATAGCAATCTAAAATTTAGTATTTTCTTCTGCAATTTTAATTATTTCAACTTGTTTGACACTACTAGCATGCTTACCTGCACTCTCATATAATTACTGTAAAAACTCTACCTTTTCTTCCACTGCATTTGCAGTGACTATTTGGACCAAATGTATTATTTATCTCCTTTCCCACATCTGCCTCTCACAAAAAGCAGCCCAGCTGATTGATTTATTTCATTTCTGCCACAGCGCATTGCCTTCAAAACTGGAACAACTTGCATGATCTGGATCCATAAAACACAGTGTTTTCAGATTTTTAAATAAACACTTAAAAGTCGTTATTGTAGGAAAAAAAATTAGTTTAGCAATAACAGCAAAGTTTCAAGAGTCACATGAGAGACTTGGAAGCCTTAAGATTAAATATATGAACCTGTTATACTGCTTTGGCTTTCCTCCTAGATGTCTTTACTCGTGGTTTGTTTATTCCTCTAGAACTTCCTTTGGGCAGGATAAATTGTTGTAGGGTTGGGGATGGTAGGTTTTAGACTAGAGATTTTCAGATATACTTTTTTTTTTCTCCAGTAGCATACACACAGGAGAAGAACTCCAAGCTTTATCCTCATGGCAAGCCCAAGAAATGCTGTCCAAAAACCATACTGCATGATCCACGTGTCCACTTGGAAAGTCTCCTGTACTAAATCTGAACAGAAAACTTCTAAGAGCTTATTTATCACAGATAAAATGCAACTTGACATAACCTTCAAGTTTCTGCCATGCCAAACCAAGAAAAAAAGGCTGAAAAGTCAGTTCTGCAGGCTTCTATTTGGAATAGAAAAAAAAAAACCTCATTGTGAAAGGTATCAAAAAATAACAAAAGAGTAAGCACATTTTCTAAGCTTAAGATCCTGGGCATTTTCACATCAAAAGTGCTGAAAAGGGTCACTAAAATATCCATGTGGAGAGGCTGCTTGGCAGGATGATTGCCTCACTAAATGGCAAAATACAGTCAAAAAAATGTAAGATGAATTTAAAATGATTACTCTGGACATAGTACTGGGGCTTGAAGAGCAATCAGTCAGTGGCTGAACTCACAGCAGGCAGGCTACATCACCCTGCACGTGCAAGAACAGCACAGCTGAGCTCATATCCTGAAGCCACCACTGCACAGGCAGATGTTTAAATTATGTGTCCATTATTCAATCCAGAGCCTCATGAACTACTACTTCATTAATGAAGAAAATGTTTATTAGCTCTTCCTTCTATTTATACTGGAAAAGGTATGATGAGTTGATAAATGGCCTTCAGAATTTCATCACACTTAATATTTTTATGATATTTCAAGAGTTTGAGGCAGTCAGGAAATAAATATTCAAGGGGGTTTGAGTCTTGGGGATTTTCTTGAGGGTTGTTTGTTTTTTTGTTTAGTTTCTAATTTATTTTTTATTTTGAGTGAAACACAACAGAACTAAAAGCTATAGGGTTGGTTTAGACTGGAAAATCAGTCCAACCTGAAACATGATCATGACTTCACATGCCATTTTATCAAATTATTTTCCTACATGGGAAAATAATTTTTAAAAAAATAAAAGGGAGAAGTGAATCTAGGTCTTTGGGGTGATTTTTTAAAACAAAAAGAATTCTAAATACATCAGAACAGAATTCCAAGGGCAGAGCTCAAGCATTCACATTAGTTCTGGTAAATAGTGCCTCACAGGTTTTCTTCATCTGCATCACTATACTTTGATGTGACTGATCATTCAAAAAACATATTGGTAAAGACAGAAGAAAAAATCAGTATCAGCAGTTAAACCAGGACATCAGAACCACCATTTCAGAAATTGGTTCAGAGTCACATCTAGGCTTGAAAGAATGACATGATCCCATGCTTTGACAAGGACGATGAAGACTTCATCATTTAAGACCCTTAAGAGATCAGAAAGCCACTAATAAAACACATTTTGTTCCTGTGGCAGTTACAGGACAATATTCAGAACACAATTAGGGCAGCAATTTAAAAACAATTGACTGTCCAACAGTTAGTTTCATTCCAAGTTATTTATAACATTTCATCTTCCACCAAAAAAAACACCTCTGTCAAGATCTGAGAAATTGTAATTTCAATAAACAGGGAATAACAACTAAAAGAATCTTCATACTGCAAGTATATATATATTTCTGTAGGTATAAAAAAGATACTAAAAAAATAAATAAAGGAAGAATGACAAGCTTTCATTCTGAAATATCTACATAGATTCCTAAGACAGAGAAAGTATATTGAAAAATCAGAGAAGACAATTTTTAGACAGTTGGAGATTTAGACAATTAACAATTTAGAGACAAAAAAATCTCTAAATCAGGTTGGAACTGTGCAAGTGGAACATCATGAAATACTGTTAATTCTGTACCAAATTAATTGAAAATTCTGACAAATCTAAAAAATCTGAATTGAAAATTCCCTCACAATGCATTTTTACACACAAAAAATGTACAGAACCAACTGAATTAGTAACCATCCACAGTTCCAGGAAAACAAGCATTGATGCCAACTTTGTATAATCCCCAACAGCTCAACCATGAAGTAAAGCAATAAATTAATCACTGCCTTTCCAATTCTCATTTCCTTCCACTATTTGAAAGGAGCAGTCTTGGAAGTAAAGGTCATAAGGGAAGAGCCAGTTTAGGACTGAATGGGTCTGAATCACTGAATACCAACAAATTAATTCAAGTGGACCAACAGAAATTCACTGCCCTTTAATGGTCAAGCCACTTCAAGTTAAATTTAAAAAGACATGGATTTTAAAAATATATTTTAATCTCAATTTTGATAATTTTTCTGTTTTAAACTTGCATAAGTTAAGATACTCTATGACTCAAAGGAAACAAACATAATGTTTTATTTCAATGAATAATGAGATCTCTGCCAAAATAAGTCAACATTTTATGTACAAAATATGTGCAAAAATTAAGGCATATACACTTTTTCTTAATTCAATGGTATTTGAGGAAAATTAAAATAATGGAATCAAAATATGCAGAAATATTTTTACATGTATTAGATCAAATCTACATTTCTGCTTCTGTTTTCTTAACTGTATTTTCCCACATTCCTTTAAATTTGACTTTCAGTGGAAGAGGTTCTACTCCTTCACAGGCTTTTTTGTGTCTAAAATTACACCTCTGCATACCTGAACTTAGATGCTGTTTGCAGCATCTTCGATTCTTTGCAGGAACTGTAGAAATACCAAGTCCCTAAAAACTTCCCTCTGAAATTCCAGGCTTGAAAGAAATTTTTCTCACCCCAAAAAGGTGAGCTGCACTTTTTTTTTTCATAATATTCCAGATATAGACTACTAGATGAGTCAACAGCTCCGCAGATAACTCTTTTTATTCCTTTTAACTGTGCTAAAGACGGTGTACAGCAACAGTGACAAAGCAAAGCTGATGTTGCACACGTTCTGTGCACCTGTGCCTTTCTTGCAAAGCATTCACCATGCTCAAGAATTAAACTCCAGGAATATCATTATCACAAAGTCTTCATGCCACTTAGCATGCAGGCATTTCATGTATTCATGCTAACTACAACAGGTGAGAACAAGCTACAGTAAACACATTTGTCTGCCTTCAAATTAGAAGGTTAACTGCATTAACGTGCTGATGTGACAGAGATAATTCAGAGGCTCATGCCTAAAACTAAATTCCCATTCTTTTAGAGTCCTGAGACTGAAAAAAAAAAAAATTAAAAACTGTTCCACAAAGATTTTTTCCAACTACTATGTATTTATGTTTTACATAAATTTACAATAAACACATTTATGTTTTAAAGTGAGGAAAAAAAACATGCTACCAAAATGGTAAACCTTCAATTTCTACAGGGGACCTGCAAGTCCTAAGTACACACCAATGCTTCCCAGAGCACAGAGGTAAAACTGGGTATAATAATTTCAATAATTTCAACATGCAAAGTACCATCTGAAATCTTCTAAATGAAATCAGACAATATGTATCACTTCAAATCACAACATGCTATGAACTGATTTCTTAGGACAGTTAAGGGAAAAAAGCTGAACCTGAGTTTTAAAAATTTTCTGTTGTTTTTTCTGATAAACTACACAAATACTGTTATCCTAAAACAAAGACCTTAATTCTTTAATGAGTCTGAAAAGATTTTTTTTCTGTGTGTTTGATCTACTACTTAATTATTTAAAATTCCTATCTGTAACTAACCTGAAATACTTTTAAATAGTGGGGTTTACTTGTATGGGATTTTTGTTTGTTTTGTGGTTTGCTTGGGGTTTTTTGTTTGTCTGATTAGGTTTTTTTTTTCATTGATTATATTTTGTTGTTGTTGGGTTATGGAGTTTTCTAGAAATTTTAAATCATCTCATTTAACTTTCTTCTTGTTACATCTTCCATATTTGTGGTACTGAAAAAGAATCACTCTTCCTTTTATAGCAAGCTGCTGGTTCAATTGATAGAGCTCAAAATGTTAGAGAAGCAAAATCCACTAACAGGTTGGGCAGAATAATTTCTAATTGGGTAATCAAGGTCATCCATAGTTTCACTGTTATAAAATCACATAACTTGTAAAAGAAAAGCTATTTTTTCCCAATTGCAAATTTCTCAGATATATATACGTTAATAACACAACTGATTGTTCAGTGCCACCAGAATAGGGCACATTGTGATACTAAATTATTTCTACTGATTAATATTTTAACAACATATTTTGGTTTTGTAGTTTTACTTGAACTGCTGAAGAGGTGCTAAGTTGTTCCCTTGGATCACTCTTCTTTTACCAGGTCAATAAAAAAGGAAAAGGAATATTTGTAAAGGAAAATTCCCCCCTAATTTCTTTTGTCCTGAGATTTTGTAATCTTTTATCTTCTCCACAGACAATTAGTTACACTTTCCCCAAGCATTATTTTAATTTATTCTTTATTACATGCATGTGATGTTCTAAAAGATTAAAACACCCAACTCCAAGGAATCAAATAGGAAGTGAACAGATCTCTACAGTGGTGCCTGACAGTCAAGTTGCACAGAATTACAATGGACACTTTTCAACCCATTGTCATAGTTCAATTAACAGGATGTTATCAAAGGTGGTAAGACAAATCCATACAGATTTTATCTAGTATTTGCCTTAAGAGCCAGTTTTCCTTTTACTTTTTAAAGGTTAAAAGCTATCTAATTTCTGAGACAGAGAAAAACCCAGCAGTTTTTAACAAAAAGAATGAAGTTATTTTAATATCAGCTTCATGGTTCCTACTTGTAATGTTGACATTACTAATGATGAAAGAACGTCACAATTTCCACAGTGCTTGCTTTTGAGAAATGTGCTATTTTGCCACTTTCCATGAGAAAAAAAATCCAATACAAATACAGTTTTACATTATGAAAAACTTTTTTCCTTATAACTTCTGGAGAAGTCCTGATTTGAATCAAGATTGTTTGGCACCTGAAATTCCAACACAGTGAAGCAATGAATAAAAGTAAAGGAGAATAATTGAAGGCCCCCTGGCAACACAGATATTGGAAACATGGCCCTGGTGGATGTACACACTGAGGGATTAATCAGAAAAATGACAGTACACCATGAGACACACACGAGTCTGGTGAACACACAAGAAAGGCAGGCCCTGAAGAATAACCTCCTACCCAGGTGTTTATCACTCAAAGTGCCCTCCTCACCTCCCTTCCCCTAGAGCCTCACACTCCAATCCCATCCCATACACATCTCCAACTTCCCACACAAACCTCTGTAAAGGAAAAGAGAGAAGCATCCAGAACTCCCAAATTGAAAGGCTCTTCACCTCTTCAGCTTGTCCAACAACAAAGTAAAAGGCATTTTGAATCAGCATCCAAAAAAAGTGATCTGGGACTCCTTGGACAGTGAAAGCTGAACTTCAGAGATGACACCAGAAACATCCATGAGAGAAAGAGTGAAGTGCTTGGGTAACTAAAGATATCAGATTATTAGATATTAATCTTCAGAAATTGGGCTACCAGCTCCTGGTAGCCCAAAGTTCCTGTTACAAAACAATCTCCTTAATGAAGATGAGTTAGGAACAAGTGTTTACAGAATGCCCTGGAATGATCAGTAATGACAAAGTCTGAGAAGACCAAAAAAAATCGCAACCAGCCAACAACAAAAAAAAATCAGAAAAAAAAAAATTTTCATTAATTTTCATAAATCATTAAATGAGTAGTTTTACCAAAGCAGTCTGTTAAATCCTACTTGAACACTCAAAGATACTGAGCAGCACATAACAAGGTATTTTCTGGAGACTGGTTTCTGGTTTTTGCAAAGCTTTTTGTTTTGTTGCCCTTCCCCCCTTTTTTCCCCCCTTTGGTTTGTTTGTTTTGTTTGGCATCTCTTTTTTAAGAAGTTGGTATTATCTGGATTGTCTTAATTACCCTTGGCAAACTAGGGGACATGATCTTTAATTATTAGGTTGTTTACTGCCAAATCAAATATATTCTGTTCCACTGGCATTTCCATATACCTATTAATTTTGGGCATAAACACAAGCTGATAGGATTTCAAAAGACAGTGATTGAAAATTTTATATTAATTTACTATACTGCCTAGCATTTTGCATTCTATTCTCTTGGAAATTATATGTAAGTATGTCTGTATGCATATATAATGAAAGACAACTCATTTTACAGCCTTTTTGTAAACAAGTGGGAATCCTCATTGGATATAAGAAATTTTGGAGCAGTGCTTCTTTGGAATTATATTGTGACATGATATTAGACTGAATGCTACAATTATGAACAAAACACTACATATTAAACAAACATTTTACAGTTTCCTGTGTGGCACGTCTATTTATGTACAATGTTAATTTTAATGAGCGATTCTGTCATGGAAAATAAACATGTTTTCATGGTTCAATAAATGACTCTGTTGATTAACCAAATCTGACAGATTTTTAGCCTCTAATGTTTTAATCTGCCACTATCCACAATGCAATTTCTGCTAAGCTAAATATTTAAATTTGAAGGAATAGTTTTTGTTTGCATCATCTGGAAAAAACCTTTAAGGATCACCTTTTGCAAATTACAAGACATTAAAAACTTAAAAACAAATTTGAAAACATATATTCCAACTGCTAGTTTATATAATTCAACTGAATAAATTTTTTTTTAGAACAGGAACACATTATACATTCCAATTATCAACTACAAAAAAACCAAAAAACACTATCTTCAGAAATGCAAGAAGACTAAAAACACCTACAAAGTCTTATCAGTGATAAGTGAGAATTTGTATGCATACCAAAATGCAGTCACTTAATTCCTTCATTCTGATAAGCCTATTCAATTTTCTCCCATTTTCCAGTTTTCAACTTAAGAGACCAAAAAGAACAACAAATTTGTCTATAATCTACCATCTGCTGCCCGCAGTAAGCATGCAATCATTGGGATCTTCATTATATTGAAAATATAAAATAAACTCAATCAATATAAATACAGGTTTGATTTATTAGAACATATCCACTACCATAAGGGCTGAAGATAAAATCTTAAACCCACTGAAACTGGGAAGATCATTTACCACTTTGAAGACCTTGAATATCAGTTAAATTTTCTAATCCTTTAATTTATTCCTTCCTCAATTCTAAGAATTTGGCTGCAAGTTTTATTTTACTCTCGTGACTCCCACTGAGTTGAATAAGTTCCCTTCTACAACAAGGCAAATATATTTTTAAGTATTTGCAATGAAAAAAAAAGTTTTGGTCTTTCCTTTACAGGGAGAGTTTCACTCAGAGCTGCAAGAATTCACAAAGTCATACTTCTATCTTTATTTTCTTACCATTATCATAGTACTGATAGCAATGGTTACCAAGTTAACAAGACAGACACTAAAACATTTTAAAAAGCACTCCACCGACTTATTCTTAACACTTTGCTCCTAGCCTTAAAATGTTCCTGCATTCTATTAGGCTCTTTCTGATCACTTAGTAGGGCAAATGTTATTCAGATTTTCATATCCATGTTTTAGATTTTATAAACATGCTCTTATTACCAAAATAAACAATAAACAGAACAAAGAAAAGATATTTTTCTATATTCAGGAAGAGGTTTCTCAGGATCTCAAGAAGCTATATAAAAATAAGTAAATAATGATTTTAAAAATAAAATTGAAAAAATGAGTGATTAGATATCCATGCTGTGCCAGTACTTGAAGTTCCCACTCAGGAAGGGAGCTTGTTGCTGCTGATCACTGTTCTGCACCAGCACACAACAGCAAGGTTGTGTTTACACTGAAGGGCTCTCTTCTCTTTTTTTTCTTAGCACTTGAGGGAGTGAAGTTGTTGTATGCACTGTCTATGGATAGCAGGGTGACCCTTCAATTGAGAAAATATTTGGTAGAGCTGAATTCATGAAGAGAAAGATGCAGAGACAATTATGAAAAATGAAGCTTGATAGAGCAGTTAATCTTGCACTATATTCCATAAAACTTCAACTGTGTATCAGTCAACAAAACAAGTACAGGAACTAACCACCTTCTTCCACCCAGGGGGCAATTTTTTGAGGCAAAGTTAGTGCAAATGATTGTTATCTCTGCTTACTAAATGAAATGTTCAACTTTTCTTTTTACTATAGCACGCTTTAAAACTACAAAACCTACTGAAGACTTAGTACAAGAAAAACAACTTCTTTTAAGACTCATTAAGCAATTTTTTTGAAGACTGACAGTCCTGCTCACCAGGTTACAACTGAATGATGCTGTTCATACACTATTTTGACTTGGGAGTTTAATAACTTTTCTTTAGCTTTCTCGGTTTTCCTGCACAGAAAATTCAAGCACCACAGTCCTACAAAAACCGCAAATGTATAATAATGGGCAGATTTTGTTTTTGAATAGCTACCAATCTACACTAAGTGGTCCAAGTATGGGTGAAGTGGGAATTCAGAGCAACAGTTATTCTTCATAAGTAGCATAATTTCCTCTTCAAGAAACACACAACCAGCTGAAAGCCAATCTCCATGTTGGTTTTGAAAACCAATCTCCACAACCATGCCTTGACAGGTGCCCAAAACAAAAATAAACTAAAACACAGGCTTCTTTTGTGACAGAGGGATAATGTGACTGCATTATCCCTACCTAGAACAACTTTCAGTTCAGGTACTTGGAGTTACACACATGTAATTGGTATGAATAGTCATTAAGCAGATGTGTGTGTTAATTTCTGTAATACCTTCCTGAGTTTGTGTTTGGGCAACTGCAGTATTCTGAATCTGTGGTTTTCACAATAACTGCTTAATTTGGGAATAGGCACTTTTAAATTTAAGCTAGTTGCCCAAGATTGTATTTCTATTATAGCTAAGATATTATTTTGTCTTTTTTTTCTCTTTTCCATGTACTTCATAGTTGCATGCTACTGTTACACCCTTCTCAGTTGCTTCTCTTCCAGGTCACAGTGCACACCAGTACCTTTAATCTCACCTGAAATGGAAACCTTCCCAAAATTACCATCTTCATTATCCTGCTCTGCAACTTCCCTATTTTTAATTTATGACTTTCCAAGGTAGTGTTGCTCATGAATTTCCAATGGCATACTGATCTTTTCTCCCTTGTTCTTGATTCCCTTTCCTTTCTGAAATCCAGTAAGAGGAGCTAAACACTATGTTGATTTTTTTTGGACAACTATCTATAATGTCTCCATGAAGGTGTTTTTTGTCTCCCTCAATAACAGTAGCTAATTTAATAACTATAATGATAACTACAGTATTTTATTATCAAGCTTGCTTTTAACATTAATTTTTTACCTCTCCTTTTTTAAATATGTTATCCTAGAGATGCTGCCACCCTCACTGATGGACTCAGCCTTGGCCAGCAGCAGGTCCATCTTGGAGCCACCTCTAAAATCAGGCTTAAGGGTTGCATGACTCAAAAAATACCCCACTGAGCCAGTGTGAATTGTCTCTGCACTATTAATAATCTTAAACATTTTAAGATTCCCATAGTCTAATAATTTTGCAGTTTTCCCAGTAGTTTAACTTCATGATTAAATTAAAAATGATAAAATCCCAAACAGTAATTTCTCTTTTGAGTTTTCAGAGTCATGTCCACTGTTTTTTTTTTTCATGATCCAGCCTTTCCTACGTACCCAAGGCCTCAACACCAATAGAATTTTCTTTATCATACAATGAAACAGTTTTCCCCTTTGTCTTCAGAACTGTGGCATTCAGAGAAAAAACCTCCAGTTAAAAAGATCAAAGCAGTTCTGCCTGTAATTGACTGCTCTCTTGAAGTTTACAATTCTCACACAGTTTGGAAGAGTCTCTGGAAGAGACAAAAAATCCCCTTCCAAGGCCACAGTCAGAGTCCCGTTTTGGGATCTCTGGCACATGCAGGTTACCTCTGACCCAGATTGCCTAAATTACTGCCTGCTCAGTGACACAAACACATCTTGGTCTTTTATTTGAGTTAAATATTGGAGGATATTTAATGGAGGAATTTTTTATATCCATAAGCAATCTTACTCTTCTATTTTTGCATGAAACCAAGCTTTGAAATCCAGGCTGAAATAAACAACTTCATGTTTGTGAGTTCCTTTCAGAATTAAGGGTTGCTCTGGTAAGTCTAAAGAAAGAGAATTAGAAACACTTTTGAATGCCTCTGTTATGAAACCAACTCACAGAAAATCAAGAATCGCAAAATGAGGAAAAATATCATCTGAAATATAAAGGAAACATTAATTAAGAAGCAGCAAGAAAAGTCATCCAAAATCAATTCAAGCAAAGTTAAACAACAAACCATGGAAAGTCAATGTTGACATTAGTGTTGTAGTGGTAGTATTCTAGAATAATTTCATGCAATTAAAAAAAAAAACTAGCCCCCAAAGCAAGCTGCTTTTAAGTGATCAAAATGTTACACTAATGTACAATGCATTTTGACAGTGCCTAACAGTCCTTCAGTGTTTTGAAGAACCACATTTGACTTAAAATAAATAATAAACTCATGTAAAATACAAGAAAAAGTGAAGACTGAATAAAGATTATGGCTCCATTTCTGCAGTGACCTCCATGCAAGCAGCCACCTGTCACAGTTCTGATGTCAATTCTGCTCCCCAATGGCTCTAACAAAAGGATGGAGGCCACATTTGGCATTATTAACCCCTCTTACAAAATAATTTTTTTTTTTCCTTTATCACTTACATTAGGGCACTTAGAATATGAAAAAGTCATTAAATCAAATAGGGACAACACTAATACATCACACCTACATCCATAACTTTAATAATTTGTTCAATGAAAGGGTTTTGTTATAAAAAAGGAACACCAAATCATGTTAAAAGTATGGTTGATAATAAAATACTGTAGTAATCAGAGTCTCTAAATTAGCTACTGTTATTACTTGAGGGAAACAAGTAAGGGGGGGAAAAAAAGGAACACAGCATGAAACTTCAAATTCTTGAAATTACAGGGGAACCAAGTATAAGACTTACAAAAAGAATAGTACAGCAAACTATAAGTTATGAAAACCACAACATTAAAAGTTATTATTAAAGAGGCTGACTAAAAAAAATCACTGTATACAACAGTATATTGTTATGTTCCCATTATACTTGATGTACTGCACACAACAACAAGTATAAGTGCACTCAACTGCTGTTCCTGTCTGGTGGGGATTTGGCTGTGTTCCTATTGAGCACCTGAAAAGGTTTTCAAAAGACACTGAAAGGAAATAAAGTCAAATAGGATGTACTGTTCTATGAACAAAACAGTTTTACAGTTTCTCAAACAAAGCCTATTTGAGTCAGGAATCCTTTTATATTCAAGCAAAGTGCTGCTAATAAATTCAAACCACATATCTGCAAGTGGTTCAATTTAGCCATTGTCTTGAACACCACACTGGCAGACAATAGCATGGATGCAGTTTAACTTAAATAAGGTACCACATGGAAGCATCAATCAATAAATAGCCTACTGCTAATCCATCCCAGCAAGAACTCTTTCTATCCTTTTCTGCAGCTCCTGGGCTCCACTTTGATGGAGGAACTAATAGGTCTTCTTTAATACATCCAAAATTAATCTGACAGGAAAGGCAACACAAAAAGGGGTTGTTGTTCTCATAGTACCCATAAAAAGGGGTGGCCTCAATATGCTGGTTTCAGCTGGAATAGAGTTAGAGTTCTTCAAAGTCACTGCTATGGGGCTGTGTTTTGGGTTTGTGCTGAGCACAGGGTTGATAATACAGAGATGGATTTTGTTATTGCTGATCAGGGCTTACAAAGGGCCAAGGCCTTTTCTGTTTCTCACACAGCCAGGCTGGCAGGGAGGATGGAGAGTGCTTGGGAAGAGACACAGCCAGGAGAGGTGACCCACAGGGATATTCCAGACCATGTGACATCATGTTCAGTGTATAAACTGGCAAAAGAAGGAGGATGTGGGGGACATTTGGAGTGGTGACATTTGTCTGCCCAAGCCACCCTTGTGTGTGATGAGGCCCTGCTTTCCTGGAGGTGGGCTGAACACCTGCCCAGCCATGGGAAGCAGGGAATCCATTCTTTATTTTGTTCTGCTGGTATGGGAAGCTGTGACTCTCCCCATTAAACTGCCTTTACCTCAACCCCTGAGTGTTCCAGCTTTTACCCTTCAGATTCTCTCCCCGATCCCACTTGGTGGGGGAGTGAGCAAGTGGCTGCCTGGGGTGAAACCACAACTCCTCTGTAAGAACAAACCACCCAAAAGGAGGAAAAGTCATGTCCTGTAAGAAGAGTGCAGTTTGGGGTTGTGAAGGGCAGTCTTCCCCCACTGGTTAGTTTACTGCACTGGTAAATAACAGCTCAAAGGGTTCCAAGATATTTCCAAGACTTTCACACATCAAACCCTCAAAATAAGAAAAGGAAAAAGAAGTAATTTCACCTCCCAACACTTGAACTTCAACAAGGCCTTGTGTAAAATCCCAAACAGGTGTTCCCCAATCTCACAGGCAGGATTGTTAGGAAAGAGGTTTAAAGAGTCTCCTACTGAAACAGCAGCAGGTTTGGTTTATTTCAGAGACTTCTGTCCCAAACATTAGCAATTTTCCTTTAAGACCTGAAATATCTTAAAATTCATGATGATAGAACATGCAGCCTTGTGCTGAAAAGCTTTCTGTATATCATTATAGACAGAAGAATTGGGGCTCATTCTCAAAGTTTTGTAATGAATTCATCATTACCTATGACATCCTCTCTTGGATCAAGCCAACAGCTCAGCTAACCCTTCTGTCAGCAGAAGGGAGCATCAGTGAAAGCACACCAACTCAACCTCTACCCTGTCTTTTATACTCAACTCCTCACCTGGAAATGTTCAAAAACCAAATAAACACAGCACTCCACAATGTGCCTTAATGTGCATGGTTTTGCCATAAGCTGGATTAGATCTCTGAGGTCTTTTCCAAACCTAGTGATTCTGTGGTGTACTAGGAGGTATATCCCTATGTTCCCTGCCCAGACCTTTTGGTATCCCTCTGTGCACATTGCCCACAAACTCATCTGATCATTTCTTGAACACACTGGCACCATTTCCCACCAACATCCTGTGGCAGCAGCTTCCAGAAGGTCACGAACCAGTGTAAACAAATACTTCTTTTTCCATCTATTTTACACATCTCTGCTCATTTCATCAGCTGTCCCTAGTACTGACATTATTTCTCAATCACTGCTGCAATTGCCTTACCACTAAAATGGTTTAGGTTGTTTAATAGCTTTAGTCCTATCCCTCATTCACTTCAGACTAAAATGCTGAGGGTCCTCTCTTCACTGACAGCTACTTCATACCCTTGATAATATTATCAGCTTCTCCCCATTTTCTCTAGTTTCACCAACTCTTTCTTGAAATTAAGAGGTCACAACTGCACATGGTTCTCAAGAGGATTTTGTATGAATTTTTAAATATTCCTTAAAAATATATATGGTTTACTTTTTCTTCTAGGAAAAGAAAAAAAAAACCCACAACCCACAATGAAAAGCAACAAAATCCCCCACCACATTCCAAAAGGTAATCTAACTTGACTACTGTTGTCATTGATTGTCACTGATAATTGAGACAAACAAATCAGAATTCATATGAACCATATGAGAGAAGAGAAGGTTACTTTGGCTCAATTGCTTTCTTCCTTCCAGTTCCTAGTAGGCTCTATAGTCTGGGACAAAGGAGAATACCATTCTTTAAAAAAAATCCAGTAAGATTAATTTTTTTCATTAACAAAAGAGATATTTAACACAACTCCTCTAAAACCATGTAAACTTGAGAAAATCCTAACACTGTCAGTTATTTCAGTCCTACCAAGAAGTCTCAAACCAAACCATATTGCACACAAACTATTTTAAAATTTCAGAACCATCATGCACAATAAAATCTTAAAATCTGGTCTTTTTAGAACTTGTCACTTTCTGATTTGTGATAAAGATGCAGTTTTATAATCACTTACATTTTCTACTTACTATGAGATTTAAAGAACAAATCTCATGCTTTATGCAGTAAACAGTATTTGAAGTGGTATTATATACCACTACCACAAGTGTTCCCTTATAAAATTCTATAGCAAATAGCTTCCTGTGTTTCTTATATGTCCTAAAAAGATAATCAAGTAGATTGCATGGGGATAGAATCAACATTGCTGAGCCCAAACAGGTAATAAAGCAGAAAGTCATTACTCTGGTTGTTTGCCAATACAATCTCTTTTTATCAGGCAAGCATATACAGCAACATATCAGTTGTGTTATTTTTCATTCTTATTGCATGAAGGGAAGGAGATTTCCAATGAAAACTGTGTACACAAAAATTTTTAAGGCCCATAGAACTTCACAGCTGCATTGAAGATTACTCAGCAAAGACAATGGAAACAGCAACCAAAAAGTCCTGACTAACCTACAAAGGAAAAAAAACCCCACCCTAAAACTACTTCATCAAGGCTTTTCTTACCCTGAAAAGCATGTTGACATGTGGTTATGGCTTTTAATAATATGAACAAACTCATGAAAGGGCAAAATGAAATAATTGTATTTCATGTAGCTGCACAAAAATATTGTCTACAAAAGTGGTGGATAATACACAATTTATGCCAAGTGAGTATTCTAATCCATTTAAAACACTGAAACTACTCACTGCTTTAAATTAATCATATGCTGTAGACATTATAAATCTATTTACTTCCCATTCTTGTAACAACTATAACTAAGTTTGATTTTTATGGTGCTTGAAATCAAAACACAAAAGTCCATAGAACACTTTATAGGCACATGTTTTAGGGCATTTTTCAAGTATTACTGTCCTGCAGGTAACAAAAGGCAGCAGTCATCCCTTAACAGATGGAAACCAAAAAAGATCAAGTGGCTTTTTCCTAATCATAGAGACCTCAAACTGTCCTCATTTACAACATATCAAATCAGAGTGACTTCATTAGATCAAAGCAAATCATCTTAACATATCTGGAATAGTTTTTTATTTTTAAACACTTGCCATTAAATTCACAGACAAAATAACAGAACTGACCATAAAAGAGATTCAGTAAAAACTTAATATAGACAAAACAGCCACTAGAAAATTTAAAAAAAAAAAAAAAAGGTCTTTTACTTTGTCCAATTTGGTAGATTCTTGGCATTTTTTGGCAAAGAAATGCTAAACCAGTGTTTTATGCAGGCATAACTTCTGGTGCCTTCAGACACAGAATGTGAACCCACTTGGGTTTGTGGTAATGAAATCCATTTTTAAAAAAATGAACCAAATTCCTGGCTCTCACAGCTACAATATTAGAGCAAAACAGATTCATCCAACAGCAGAAAAACAGAATTACAATATTGTTTTTAAGACCATGAGTTCACCATGATCTATGAGGTAACTTTGAAGTTTCCAGATCTCAGTTTGAAGAAATCAAGTTAAAAAAATCCAGCTCAGACCTAAACACTTGGCTGCAAAGTTCATCAATGCTTGAGATTTTTGTTCTCCCCAAATTAAAAAAAAACCCCAGAAAATAATATTCTATATCATAGCTGACTATGAAAACACTTAAGCATAAATCTGAGACTGCCATGAAGTTCACATTTCTTCAATAAATTTGTGTCATTTACGTTAATACAAACATGATGTAATTAAGGAGAAAATTGAATACACTGTTCTCTTTTAAGTTCTCCATGCTATTCACACTTATGCTCTATGCCTCACTGCCACACATTTATAAAAAAATGAGACTCTCTCAAGAGTATCCAAACTATAAAATGTCCTCAGACTTTTTAACTTGTCCAGAGATACTCCACAGTTCCACCATGTGTAAAGCACCAAACATCCAGCTGAGCAATCAAACTGAAGCAATTCAGCCTCCTCTGGATTTCAACTCCATATTTCCACTCAAAAAACCCCAATAACTTCTTGTATAAACTCTTCAACCCCAGCACACCTTCATTCCCACCAGCTTCCACATCATCCTTGCCTGTTCCACCATTCAGCATCACACCCTGAACTGCAGCACCAGTTGCCTGCCACAGTGAACTTCAGGAAACAGATGTGCTGCATCATGTTGAATCATGGGTGTAATTAGCCAGCAACAAAGACAGCCAACAGCTATGATATCTGCTAAAACTAAGGGCAGTATTTAATTTCTCTCAAATTTACGCCAGTTCACAAGGTGCACAAAAAAAAAGCCAAGCAAGGCATGAAGGGGAAAGGACTCAAATGGCTGAATTGTATAAACTTCAGTTCCAGAGTCACTGGTAGATGAGACTAAAGAAAGAACAAAAGCCAACAGAACTAATGAATTATTAGATTTGTTTTACAAGTAACAAAAATTTCATCAGGAAAACTAGTCTCCGAGAAATTCACCTTAACAAAGCCTGAACAAAATCAAAACAAGAAAATCCCCTAGAACTAAAAATGTCTGCATTATGGACAACCAAGTATTATTCTTCCATTTAGTATTTCTGCTTGTTTACTGAACTCATCTTGATGAGCTGCAACCTCACCACAAACACTTAATGAAAAGACCCTTAAAGTTATATACACACATATATATATTAAAAAAAAAAATGCATTATGCTCCATCCATGCAAACAAAATCCACACAACCAAAATCAAAAAACAACTAAAACCCCACAAACTGCAACTAAGCTCAGTCAGGAAATTTTACCTATTCCATCTTTTGGCAAAATATAATTTATAGTTACTTCTCATTAAGACAGATGTTATTAAAAGAAGAAAGGTTAAAAAAAAGCTTGTTTTTGTATGAAAACTTCCATTTCAGGAAGCAGGGACTCAATTCCCAGCACAAACTCACATATAATTTAACACTAGATCAGCTTCTCAAATGTAGTTTATAGCATTATGACTAAGGGGTAGTTGAATTGATTTTCAATTCAAGTCAGAAATCAAGTTAACCTCAACCTCCCAGCAGACAAGTACATTCTGGTAAAGCAGGAGAAAAATATCTAAAGGTTTTTGTCGTTAACAGAAAGCCCAGTGGTTAAAGTAGTAGAAGAAAAAAAAAAGTCACTGTAAAATACAATCTTCCTTCCAAAGATTCTGCAAAAATCCCATTTTTCAGGATGAGAGTGTCCTTCCCCCATGATGAGGATCCAGCTACAATATATTTACCACTGTCAGACATAATAATGGAGTAATAATAACAATAAATATATATAATACTGCAATTTAGGTAAAGGAGAAACAACATGTTTACTCCTGTCTTCTCACAGCCCAACCACCTTCATCCTCAATGGGTCACCTGAACAGAATCACAAGACATTAATCTGACTTCTCAGGCAGTGCAGTGTCCTCAGCAGCATCACCAACAAGGCCACAAATGTGTCACACCCTAACTGCAATTCAATGGCCTTGCTCAATTATGCACTGGAACCCAGTGAACAAACAATTAAAAGGAAGAAAACCAAACCACACACAAATATTGGTGCTTTCCACACATTCAGTATGATTGTGGTAACACAGGTGTGGCTGTGGAACAAGCAAAATAAATAAAAGCTAATAAATTAAAAACATATATTTGTAAAATACAGCTAAAACAACACTTGGGATACAGCCCGTCCTAGGGAGTAAGAGATAAAATACAAACTTGTTTCTTTACCTCCACATCTCTTAGGAAGAACAGCATTGGCAGTGAACAAAGGCTTCAATTAAAGGTCTAATTTATTTAAGAAGTGTGATGATCACACTGAAAAACTACCGGTATTTCTATGTAAAATTATATACACAGAATAAACACTCCTGAATTTCATCATGGCTAGACAGAGTATGAAAACTGTTTGAAGGCCAGGCTACTCAAAATATTAAGGTTCAGAAAAATCCAAAAGTATTAGTGGGCTTTCCAATATATTATTACTATTCCTGTTATTTACCTAAGGGTTTTATGTCTCTTGAGAAAATAAAAGTCAGACTGTGGCTGAATCACTTAACATCTCTCATGTTGGACGGTTAAACCTCTGCTCAGAATCAAGGTTTTTCACATTGGAAAAGAAAAAAAAAGTCAGCTAGGAAGATTATCAGCAAAATATCTCTGCAGAATTATCTGAATGTTTCAGCTAATGAATGCTCTTGAAAATTGAATTTCTGAACAGAAAAATAAAGCAGTCAAAGACGCTGAGATTAATACACCCTCTTCTTCTTTGGGGAATCTGCAATCACAGACCCTAACTTTAAAATAATTGCTTTCTATTAAAAAGCTTCCTAAGTTGCCTGATAAAATCTAAATAAACTCAGGAATAAACGTTATCTCTACTTAAAAATCATCAAGTGATCAAAAGCATTTTTTTAAATTATTTGACAGCAATTAAATCTTAAGAGATTGTCCATGAATGAACAAGAGTTCTATAAATGAACTTACACTGAGTGTAAATGTTTTAAAGTAGTGTTCTGGGAAGGGTTCAGTAATATTCTGGTTCTGAGTGGGAAAATCAGTTAATTATTGAGAAAACACAGTAAAGCACCACTTCTTTTATATGTACTTATATAAATGTTTTCTTCAATGCTGTATTTCCTTTCTGAAGTGAGCGTAATCACTGCTAAAATCAAAAACAATTTCTTGAAAGAACAGAACTGTAATGTTGCCTACCACATAATAAATAAAGATATCTCCCAGTGCAAAACAGTATTTTTGACCTTTACTTATCTTTTGAGATTGATAAAACACTACAAACATGGCATCACTGTGTTTTTGGTAAGGATTGGCAGCTTTCATTTTTTTTTAGGAACACATATTAATTTATTAAAGTTAGGAGAAATCAGAGAAGAATATAAACAAACATCACTCATCGCCTTAATACCATTCTCCTCACCCACAGTACAAACTCTAGAAATCCAATCACAGAATTTACCGTGCACCTCCCCACACCATCCAAAAACCAACACAACAAAAAATCTGATAGAGTTAAATCACATTAATGACAATATATTAATTGATGGTACATTTCAATGTTTGAAACATATTTCAACTTTTGGGATTTGATGCTTTTTATGATAGGGCTTTCTTCTTCACGAATGCATGGTAATGACTCAGAACAATTGACATGTGCTCTCAAATTAGGGAAATTTAAGCCTCTACCAGCCTATTTTTTCTCTTAGGTAAGACTAAAAGACATAAACAGCACTCATTTATCAACTTTATCTGAAGTTTTTTGCTTATACAATACCTACAGCAAAGTTACAAGGAACTTGCCACAGTACTTGTGGGCATTTTAATTTCTTTGCGTTTGTATCTGATTGCTGCTACACAGGCTGAAATCACACCCACTGATTATATACGAGTAGATATAATCTGTAGATATAATGTACTCTTATCTTTAAACTACAAGTTATAATGACAGTTACCAAAAATTGTACCCTAAAATTCAAGCACAGAAACATCAATGAAACCTCATGGGAATGGACAGATCAACACAGATCACAGAACAACAATAAACCTGATTGTTTATTTCCCATCAATGTATTCTGTTAGGAATCTTGGGAAACAACATCCATAGAAACATGTACAAAAAACTCAAGATATATTCTGAAGGTCTTCTCTACAAATTAAAGTTTGAGCTTTTATGAAAAGTTCTGAAGCATTTTTCTTCACTGTTGCCTAAAGAGATCTTCTATCACAAACAACCTTGTTTTGAAACAGAGAGGCAGGAATTTTTGGTCTGACCTGTTTTTTTTTTCTTTTTTTTTTGCTATATCCACAGCAAGTATACAAAGCCTGCTCCTCTTATTTGCATATACACCTATTTCATTAAGTGCATCGCCAGCACTGTACAATTTCTGTACATTCCTCTGGGATTATACAAATTTGGAAAATCTGTTTTACTGCTTTTGTTGACAGTACAACTCCACACGAATGTACACAAACAGAGAGCTGATTGTTTCTGTGTCATTTCTCCAGTCAGCTTTGCAGGAGATCTCCTTACATTAATCCCTTAAAAGCTGCTTAGGCAAAAAAAGGCACTCCCTCACCTCGAGCTGTTTTAGACAAATATAAATACAAACCCTAACTCTGTGGACTTCTCTACAAGCAGCCTGATTGTCATTCATTGAATCTCTTGCTGTGACAAGAAAATTTCAGCTCAGCATTGTAAGTCAGGTCCTTTAAAACATGGAGCTGATGTCTATTGTGAGCCATGCAAGAACTGTTGTACCTTTTTAAATGGGTACTCTGATGCTCAGCAGCAACATGGAAATGTGGCAGAAGCAGGATGACATCTCAGCCTCCCACCTTTACAACTCCTTTCCAGCTACAAGTGTCTGCTAACAGTTTCAACTACCTCATTTTCATCTCTGTGTGATACAGCCTGCAGGACTTAAAAACACTAAGATAAAGTTATAGACTTTTTCAACAAAAAAAGTATTTTTATAAAAATTGGTTTTGTTCAAGTACAGTTTGCAAACATTTTCTAAGTTTCAAACATTGACTAGCATTTTTTCATTAAGCTAAAATTCTATATTTCTGTTTTTCTGTTTGAATTTTCACATATTTTAATCTATAATGGTTTGATGGGAATGATTTAACACCACTTAGGCAAAAAGACTTCAATACACCCAAAACTAAATTATTGGGTTATTATTTCTACAGTGAACAATTTTTTTTCCCCTGAATTTGAGTGACAATTAAAAAGCAGGATTTCCTATGGAACAGATTATTTGCCAACTCATTTTGTCAGAAAAAAGCAAGGAGAAAATATTGAGTTCCTTCTCTGCCCTCTTAAATCCCAGTCATTCATTCCCATCATCTAAATGCCATTTTTGGCTGTGTTCTCTAGATTCTCTGAGCCTCCCAAGAGCATCAACATTTTACAAACTGCTTTTGTGTCTGTGGCAACACTCTTCTGCAGCTGAAGTGCTCCATCATAACCCATCCTTTCCTTCCTCATCCTTAGTTAAGTACATAAGACAACGATTTTGCCATCTTACAAAAGTTATGTAAAATCATTTTAGCTACAGCTGAGAGATTTCATGGTAAAGGACCCAAGAGAGTGAAACATCATCTGTATTTGATCTAGAAAACCAGACAAAAAAAAAAGGGAAAAAAAACAACCACAACCAAAAAAAACCAACCGCTGAAAGAAACAACCTAAACCAAACAAACAAAGCCAAGAAACAAGCCAAAAACATTAACAAATAAAACACCACAACATAACACAGAGTATATTAAAGCTATAGCAAGAAAGTTGACACTTCCATGTATAAACACATGATTTTATTTATAATACCAGGCAGCAACCAGCACTTGTCCTGCTCTTCCTTAGGAGAGCAAGAAAAACACAGATTTACACTAAAGGGTGCCAAACAAAAATACACAGAACAACTAAACCCTAAATAATATATACTCCAGGATTTCCCTCAGTTCTTGGAAGGATCTACAGTTCAGTTGTCACAGCTACATAAAACAGCTCTGCTCGAGGTAAGTGAAGAAGGGGAGGTGGGCTCAAGGAGTAAAGAAAGCCCCTTGCAGGGGCACAGCAGCGCTGTCACACGCTGATGGGCAGTGCAGCCGCCCAGGGCTAATGCAGAGCCACACTGCCAGCAGGCAGCACGGCTTGGCTTCCTTGACAGCTCTACCTGAAATGACCCTGTGCCAGCTGTCAGTCAACCCTGCTCAACCAGACATCATCCCCAGGCAGGGAATCCTGGAGTATAGCCAGGATTGTCAACAACACTCCGGGGAAGAGCGGCGGCTGCGTCGCACAACCTCGAGGTGAAACCTTCGCTGCATTCCCCAGCAGCACACCAGGAAAGGGGTTGAGTCTCCCCAAACACACACTATGTTTTTTAGGTCTTGGTGACCTGAAATTATTTTGAGAATTCTTGTGTGACTCTTCTGTTCAGAAGGGCTCAGAACCATAGTGTATGAAGATGGCAGCGCTAAACCCACAACACATCTCATTTCAGGAGGCTTCCTAGACCAAACAGCCACATTTAATATTCAGTCTTCAATACACACAAAACTAAATTATTGGTGTATTATTTCTGTGGTAAACAAAATTTTTGACCTGGATTTCAATACTTTGCCCTGACATTCAATACTTTTACTATAATCAACAGTGCACTCTCCAATCACACTGAGGCACCTTAATTTGTTTTGTGTACATTCACATTTGACACAAGATTCTTTTATAATTAAAAGTCCAGAAAGGACCACCAGATCTGCCCACATCTCCTGCAGATGACAGGAAATAGTTTCACATAAAGAATGTCAATCCAAGCCAAAATGATGGAAGGAACAGGAAAAAAAAATTAGGTACATGATCAATTATACCTTTCTCACAGTACAGTCACAGAGTAAAGCAAGGTTTCATCATGCTCCTCTCCCCTCAGTCTCAGAGCCCAGTGACCCCACGGCAGCCCATCCATTTTTCTCTCGCTCATTCTGGTTCCTTCTTTTTTCCCACCCTACTTTTGACCTACCTCAAGGTCAAAATTTCTCTTAACTTGCTTTTGCTGATGCTGTGTAACCTGCAACCAGCCACTTCCATTTTCTGCCTGTGCAATGGACAGAAAACTTGATACTTCAAGATCCACCCTGGGGTGCCAGGCAAGAAAAGGCCTGAACAGCTCTGAGTGGTGGCACTCCACAGCCCTGGCTCTACAAGTCTTGCAGGTTTGGACTCTGAAAAGTAAATCTACCACTGACACTTCAACAGGAAAAAAAGACCAACCTTTACACCTTTTCACCTGTGCTTAAAAACACCATCTGCTGTCTGATCTCAGCATGCATTGCCTCTTTCCATCCCTCCTTTTAAAGCACTGACAGCACAGAAATGTATACATCATCCATTTTCTGTATGGGGGATCTTTCTTTCCCTTTCTGAGCTCATCTCTAGCAATAAATTGGCATTTATATGCAATAAATGAAGAACTGGCATATAGTGTCCAAGAAAGGTGCTTGCTGTTAGCAGATACTTAGCCAGACACTTTTGTCAAGTCACTTCATCTACCCCTTGTTTCAAAATTGGGGACTATTTTGGTAAGTGTTTATAGACAATTTTAGACTCTCAGCAAGCCTGAAAAAAAAAGTAACATGGTTTTATTACTGAAAAAATGGATGTTGGTAAATGACCATCACATTCAAAATTAAAACAGATCTGATAATGAAAGCACAGTATTGCTTAACTAATCTCATTTTCTCTGGTCTGAAATAACTACATCAAAAAGGCAACAAGAAGAAACAGCTGCAACACAGCATTCCTTTTACATATGCTTGTGCTATTTACTTAATATTGAGTTTACAGGGGGCAGGAAGGGATCTATTTGAGAATATCGCTTTCCAGACAAAAAGAAAAAGTAATAAAGATGGTGAGAAAGGAAAGGACCTATCCTCAGTGTTTGTTGCCCCAAATCCAAAAACTACCACTGCATTTTTTTTTTCTTTCCTCTAGAATTCTACCCCACTTTTATAACATCATGGGAGTGGGGGAAACCCCAAAATTAGGAGGAACAGTCCTTTCTCTCCAGCAGACTATGAATGATTTACAAATATGAGCTAAAAAACCAGTTTCCTCCTATTTTATTATAAACTTATACCCAAGGTTTCTTAATTTGATGCCAGCAATTTGGTACAAATGTTCCATAAAGTGTGTGCTTAATGGGAAAACAGTGCTGCCCCTGTTTTTCAGCATATCAGAACTAACCTCTCCTTTTTTTCCCTCCAAGTAAGAAGTTGAAAACAAAGTTTTCCAGTTACTAGGTGACTATCAATACAATGCACAGCATGGAAAATACACAAGGCTGTGGTCTAACAGCAAATGCACAGAACCAGGACTTGACACCAGGTCTGCTAAAATACTGCTGCAGTCTCAGGTTTCCCTTATCTATTTTTACTTTAACATCTGACCCCGTAAAAAGGAAGGAATAATTTGCCAATATGGCTGTCTTGCAAATGAACTAATTAATGTTGACAAATCCTCTCTGTGAATATAAAGCAACAGAATTTAATTAAGCATATATTCAAGTTCCTTCACATGTTTATTCACACATTTACTGCAGTGCTTCTAGGGTCTTTTGCAGCTTCTCCAAACTTAAATACTGAAAGACTAACTCTTTTCAACTGAAAACTTGTGAGATTGATAATACCTAAAAATTACAAGCATTATACAAGTATTTGTTAGATTTAACAGTGTAATAGTTCTCAAAAATTACTAATTTTAGTCACTATCTACAAAACTCGTTACAGAAATCACTTGATATACTGCACATTATTGAAACAGAAAAATAAAACCTTAGAATTTACTAAATTTTGAAAGCTGAAAAAATAAAAATAAAAGCTGGGAAGGGATAGAAGCAAGGACAGTGTAACTCTGCTGGGAAATGACTTAAAAACTGCCAGGCCCACTTTTCAGCAGGATAGAGAGACAGGAGAGTGTTTCTATTTCTTTATTTCTCCTTGCTCATTGTACTGTCTAGTTTGGCCAGAAGAAACAATCTAAGGCTTGCAGACTACATAGAGCTGGAAAAATGTAGTATAATTCAAACAAACAAAAAAATCAAACAAGAAACCAACAGAAAACAACAAGCAAAACTCTCCAACCCACCCCCCAAAAAGCCAACAACAGCAAAAACCCCACAACACAGCATCATCCAAAACCAAGCAAACCACAAAGACTCTAAATGGAGATTTCCTTAGACTTGCTTTCTTTAGAATGAGCTTCAGATTTTCTTGCTCAAAAATGCTTAAGCTCTTTTCCACTTATTGAATCAAAGTAGCCCACACAACGCATAGGAATCCTTTCAGTACCTAAAGTGGTGTTTGAATCCACTGTAGAAAGATAATTTATCTTGCAGATCTTGCTAAAAATTAGAAGGAAAAAAAATAGTGATGGAAATACTAGACTTCTACCTATTTTCAGGAAATAGAAAAAAACTAGACCGTTTTCAGTGTTCTAATACCCTAATTTATGGAGTGAGAACCTCAAAATGTCACCAGCAGAGAAAATTTTTCAGTGTAATTGACCAATTCAGGATTTGTGCTGAGCACTGGATATATCTTAGCAGCCACTATCACACATTTTACACATTAATTTAAAACAAAAAAAAATTCTTCATCAATCACCAAAGTGAGGGAGAAATATTCTTATACATGTTCATTTCACAATACTAAGTAGTCCCTGAATGAAGCAGTTTGCACACATTTACTCAGGCAGATATTATGGCCAACCATTACCAACAGAAGCAGCTGATGATGCCTCCTCCCAAATATTTTTTATTACAAATTCTCATGGGATTATAAAATCCAATATTCGCAAAAGCTTCCAAACTGGAGACAGAATTTCCATTTAATCTCTGTTTAGAGCTGGGCTTCACTACAGTTTTGTACACTTTCCTTTGTACTTTCCTCCTCAGCTCCCTAGGAGTGATTTTCAGCCTTCATCACCATAAATCACATTATGCTGGGGTAGTACTGCATAGACTGAGCCAATTAAAACCCTCCCCATCACTCTGCTACTTCCTTCCCTCTCCTCCCCTTTTTAAAAAGATAATAACCTTTAAGAACTCCTTACATCTCACAGCAGACCAATTCTGATACTTCTCAGGTAAATACAATATGTTTAAACAAGGTGTCATAACAAACTTTTAAAGTACATTCAACAATTAAAAGGGTTTATTTTATTATTTAGACTCCTGTCTCTTCAATGCTCTTGCAGTAATTTCCTTCTCATGAACCACAGCTCATTACAGAAGCAAGAACTAAACTTGAAGAGTGCCTTCCAAAGGAGAAAAAAAAAACAAAATAAAGCAAAACACCACCAAATAATCCCTCACACTTAAAAATAGCACTAGCAAAATGACACTCCCAAAACAAGGCAAAAATCAAAACCCAAAAAAACCTGACCAAAACCCAAACTTATTTACCCAGACTTTTCTGTTTATTTTTTTTGTTTGTTTTTCTTTTCTTTATTGTAGTTGCTGTTGAAGCAAAGTCTTTGTGATTACTGTTACCTTGGATGTCAGTATAATGTATGGAATATGTTTTGTACAAGTTTTTTTTAAGTAATTTGGATACATTCCTCACACTGTGATATCATTGGCAAATTCCAACTCACACATCACAGACAATGAAAGTCCAACTAAGAATTAGGAACCTGAAACACTCCAGTAGTACTCAGTATTAGGCAGAAAAACTGAGTTATATTCACTTTAGATGCAGAAATTCCTTAACTATAATGTCCATCTCTGCTGTACATTACATGAAGAGCTCATCACAGAAAAGAGCAACTAAAAGTTAGCACATACAGAAGCACAGGACTACAAATGAGAATTCAGATTCATTATTTATTAAACAGATATTTATAGTTGCAAGAATCTGAAAATAGTTTACATTAGCTCTAGACCAAGAAGAAATTTAAAGTCTGTTCACCTGGATATACAGTGTAAAGCCATTTAGCAAGATGATTTTTGTGAAGTATATTACAGATGTGTAACAATTGATTTCTTTGAATCCTCAAAGGTAAAGCAATCCTTATAAAAACCAGCTTGATAGATGTTCCTGAAGTACTGTAGGTTCTTTGTCTAGTTAGATTTATATGTAACTAAAAATTATCAGCTTGAGGTCTGTACAAAGTCACCCAGAAAATCTTGTTTCTCTGGAGAAGTCACTGTTCTGCACCAGGCAGGGAACATTTGTGGGAGGCTGAGAACCAAGGCAGCCACACACACTTGACTCATTTGGAACTTCAGCTGAGGCATGACAGAAGAAACAATTCAACAGAGCTTCAGAAAAGCAGCTCTTTCTCAGGAAGAAGGTAATGAGGTCCTTGGATCATTTTTCCAGTCAGTTCTAGAGCACCAGCTTTTAAGCTATTTCTCCAAGACAAAAAGCAGATAGGCATTTAATTTTTATGCCTGGCTTGCTCCCAGTGCTCTCAGGCAATATCATAACTGCACTGAGCTTAGCGGTTTTCTGGTTGGTTTTTTTTGGTTTTTTGGGTTTTTTTTTTTTCCACTCCCAGCACTTCATTTTACTTTCATTTTAAAAGGCATTTCTTTCAGAAGAGCTGCCTGCTGAAGCATCATCTGTTTTGAAGCACAACAGCAGCTGACAACCCTACCAAAATGTGGCCTACGTGGTTTGTACTTGCTTTGCTTTTTGTTACAACAAGCCTCACAATTATTCCTAAAGACAGCTCAATGGCAACATGGACATGAGAAATAGATGTCAGAATAAGAGACGTGAGTGCATGTAAGATAACATGCTAAGAGTTGCTCTGGAGAAAGAAGCAGTAATTTAGGAGGAAGATGACTGCACCAGACTACCACAGCCTTTTTTTGGCATGTTTTCCCTGTCATACTTTAATTTACATGTAAAACCAACCAGAAATTCAGGACAGAGCACAGAAGTTATAGAAAGTATTTGGATTAAAGGAAACAACAGGCCTGAGCTCAAGACCTCCTGTAACACGTATGCCAGATAGAAAATACATAGGAGTATCCCTCGCAAAATTGCCAAAACAACTCAGTTGCTTCTGAATCAGAATTGTCTTTCAAATGTTCTTCTTGGCAGGACTCATTCTGCACCTGGTTATCATGTAATCATGAATTCAGGTTCACACAAGACAGTTCTGACCTGAAAAATCCCATGACAAAAGCTATGCTCCAGATAATCACCCGCCTCCACAGGGCAGTAAATACACACCAATGCTGCGCTGACAATGTGAGAAGCTTTCACACAGGATTTGTGCTCCATGGCAATGGTTTGCAGGCTACAAACAATTGTCTGGGCGCATCCAAACTGATCTAAAAGCAAGCCGATATAAAAAGCAACTAAACAGTGCAAAAAAAAAAAAAAAATAAACTTACAAAGCGAGTTTCACAAAGGCAGTGCTACCCAGCAGTTTTGTGTTCTAACCTCCTCTTTTTAAGGCACAGTGGAGAGACAGGTCAAAGGAAAAAAAAAAAAAACCAAAACAGCTGACTGTGCAAAAGTGTCAGGACTTTGCAGACAAACATGCTTTGTTGGCTAATAATACACACTCCATACTCCAGAGAGAATTGCTACCTATGCAGAATCCTTGAGACTCAAGATCAGCCTAGGAGAAACCCAAACAGTGTCAGCAACAGCACGTGCAGGAAATCCAAAGGTCACATCACACTGCTAACTGTGAAAAAACACACGTGGAAAGGGGATCTGCAAAATCAAACAGCATTGAATTTGTGTGTGCCAGAGACCTCTCGAGGAATCCAAACCAAAGACAAGTAATGCAGTCACAGCATGTGAGTTACCAGCCCAAAAACACTGCCAGAAAACATTAAAAAAAACCATTAAAAATTTCAAATTCTCACTAATCATATTAGCATAGCCATTAGATGCTGTCAATGGGTAATTAAATATACTTGCAGGTTTTGCAGCCTTAAGTGCAAAGAACGGGCATTTATCCAGGTAACCAAATGTTCACAGGAGGAGGCATCAGCTTTTTCCTAGAAATATCTTTCAGTAAAACTGTTTCATGCAGCCAGTTAGCAGCAGCCATTCTTTCTCACCACTTGTGTACTCTGCCATGAGTCCTTGAATTTTTTGCCATCTTCTAGAGAAATAAAAAAGCTACTTGGGTAGGTAGATGACTTAAAAAAAAAAACAAAACAAAAAAACAAAAAAAAAACCACAAAACCAAAAAAGAACTGTTTAGATGAGGAGAAAAGAATCCAAACAGTCAATACAGTATTTCCCATGTTTACAGAATGATATCTCATTTCTTAGAATTGAACAAGATTAACATATAAAGAAAAAAAGCACAGTCATCATGTTTTCCACAGATTTTTTAACCTATTGTAAATCAGCTATGAAAAGCATTAAAACTTGAGTGTTCCTGCTTATTACAAAACACCATATCTACATTTCTTGATGAAAAAGATTAGATCTCTCTATATGCACATAATCTCTCCTGGGACTTTGGCTTTGTTTAAATGTGCATCTTTCTTTTCTCTAAAAATATTTTATGGTTGACTAACAGAAGCTGTTTTTATTGTGGCAACCAGAATATAGTCTTACTACAATGTTATGATCAGCATTTTGGTGCAATCTAGAGCTTAATGTCTTGCATAATTGCTTTAAACTCTCACTGAAGTATCCATTTGAGGTGCATCAGTGTTTCTGCTTTATAGCAGATCTGACCAAAGAAAGTTGGTTTGAAGTTCTTAACACCATATTATAAACTGAAAATATTTTACATAAAGAGAAAGATTTATCCACACACCAAGATTTATTGGAAATATTTATCCAGTCAATGGCACACACCTAGAAGGGTAAGAATGATGCCAGGAATTTGAAATACAGAAGTCCTGCCAAACTTCAGCAAATTACTACAAGAAACAAGACTCAACAGAACCAGTGCTGAAAAGCTTTTCCTTTTTGCCTTTGACTGCAAAATGCCCCAACTCATTACTGAATCACAAAAAACAAACAAACAAACAAACAAACAAACTTAACACAAGACAAGAAACAATCAATTACTGATAGGCTGCAGAGTGTTCTCAGTCATAGCAAGAACAGCAAAGGAATATTTAGAATAGACATTCTTTGACTAAATAAAACTATCATCAAAACAATAAATGGAATATTACTTTGCCTCTAAAAATATGAAGGAAAAGACTTCTGAAAAAGAAACAAGAGTACGAGAAATCTAGGAAAATGTAATTGGGTCCATGGGATCAGGAAAGATTTGCTGAAAAACAGCCATGTATAAAAAGTAAAACAGCTTACAGTCAAACAGAAGAGACTAATAAAAGAAAGAATATTCCATTTGTAGTTTGTGGTGGGACTTAATAGAGATTTTGATTGCATGTATTGATCTAGTGTGGGCATAAAGTTCTACACTCCTGCTCTAAAATAAGTTTTGTCTACAGAAGCCTTGGACTTGTTCACTTTCTATTTTAAACTAAAAGCACAGAAAACAAATTTTGTGTTTGTTATCTGCACTCAGTCAGTCTTCCATATTCTCATATGCCTTTTGTTATGCAGAAAACCTGCAATTAAGGATTTTTAGATTCCAGCAAAAAGACAGGTTGAGGGAAAAGTTACCATAAATTATATTTACATTCTGCAAGCAGTCCTGAGTGAAAAAAACAATTCAGTAGGGACACTGTTTGTCATCTTAAGTCAAGTACAATGACATCATTACTGACAAATATACTGCAAATGAGGCAAGAAAGAAAACTAAGCAAGCCTGAGGCTTTTTGAGGCATGTCAGCGTGTTTGTGCAGGTTTTTTTGTGTTTTCAGAGGTAACCCATAGCTCATAATGTTGTTCTCAACCTATGGGTTAGATAATAACAGTGTTAATTAGAGTAGGAAAGAGTACTTTAGCTGGAAGGGACCTCGTAGTCCAACTGCCTGACCACTTCAGGGTGACCAAAGATTAAAACACATTATTTAGGGCATTTTCCAAAAGCCTCAAACACTGACAGGGATGGCATTGATCACCAGTGTTTGGTCCATGGACTTGGAACTTAGGCAGCCACGCTCTAGCTTCAAGATCAGAATATTATCTTAGCTTCTTCTTCATACAGAAAATGGTCAATTTAATGTTTATCTAGCTACTTATGCATAGAGATAGAAGAAAATAAATATAATAAGAGTGGGGAAATAGTTACATTATGTAGAATCCTTACCCCAGTTGCCAAAAAAACTCAAAATAATGGACAATGAATTTAGAAATTAAATGATCTAAAACAAAAACACATCCATAACATTCATCCCACATGGACACTTATATTTTCGTTCATCTCAAAAACTTGAAATCATTTCTATTAAAAAACCCTAAGCCCTTAGTAATAATTTTAATTCTTCCTATCCAATTAATTCTTATATTATTTTTTCTTGTATCTTCATCTTCTTCAATTGCCTTTGAACTATGCAGCATTTTCATCATTAGATAACACAAGCTTGCACAATTCTAAACAGCAAAATGTAGGTGTGTGAGTGGGCAAGGGCCTTTGCTTCCCTTTAAAGCCTAATTTTCCCTTTACATCTGCTATCACCTATTTAATATCTTGATATCTTTTCATTCTAGCCCATGGTCCCTACACCAGCAGAATTCTTGTCACTTTATCTACTCATCATTGTAAAAACCTGTCTTTAGCAATAGATTCCTCTTGCCTTCCTTTAAAGGACAGAGAAAGAAACAAAGCTTATACTCTCCTGTGTCTCACACTGCATTTGAGGACTAAACTTTTTGCAGACACTTCAATAAAGGATTTGCCAATGAAACTCAAAAACCATTTGGCAACTGAACCTAGCATTTAGTATTTGTTTCTTTTGTGAAGAAAAACTAATTCCCCAAAATCACAAGCTCTAAGTGTCAATAAGCAGAAATACTGTTTTATAGTATTTTAATCAGTGAATTAAATAAACACTTGAACAGAAACAAAGAGCAAAAAGAAAGAACAAACCACCATATTCCTTCATGATAAGCTAAACAAATAATTTTAAGTATTATATACAGAATATTACATAAATTTTTCAAATAGCTTTACATTTCTGCTCTTTTATATTGTCCATAATTACTGGAGTGACTAAATGATGACTAAATGATGACTAAGGTAGTGCTTCATCTTCATTGCAACAAAAAGTTACAGGGTTATCAAAATGTTACAGTCAAATTCATTTCAAGCACAACCAGCAAGCCATTGCAAATATCCAATTATCAGCATGAAAATTTAATCACAGATAAGTTTGGTGTTTCATAGTTATTTGGAGATTGAATTTATCAATTCTGAAACTTTGTCCATTTCATTTTCTCTTTCGAAAATAAGATCTCTTATGAAACTGGTCTGTAACATGGTTTTTTACCTGTTGTTACCTGTCATGCCTTTATGAAAAATACTTAAATAGTAATACCACCTAAACTCTAATTTTCCTGATTTGTTTTTTTTTCACAAAGGTCATTAACAACCAATGATGCTAATAAAAACACCAATGTGATTAAAAAAAATGCAGACTGATATGAAAAGTATTACCACCATGTGACAGTGATATAGGTTACTTTGTCAAATAAAACTAAGAGGAAGAAAAAAATTATTAATCACAAATCAGAGCATATCAAATACATATTCATTTGCAAGCATTATAGTTGTTCAAGAGCCCTAGTATTGAAGAGGAACAGAATAGAAAAACAAAACAAAAACCCAAAACAACAACAAAAAACCTAAACCACAGCACAAACACAAAAAAAGGAAAAAGAGAACTTTGAGCAAAACTGAACTGCAAATACACCTGTACCAGAGAATCACTGCCTAACTTAACTGAGGTCAGATGAGATGGTACCAAAGATAGTCCAGTTGATAAATACAACCAATAAATACAACCATTTCACCACAGACCCCTTCACCACAGGCCTTGCATCTCTTAGAATTTATTTTTCCTGTGAGGTGTTTCCTTCCCTCATCTTGGCAAACTGACAGTGTCTCAGTGAGTTTTTATCCACAATACACAGAATTATGACATTGGAAAAGGCCTTTAAGATGCAGCCCAGCCATTAACCCTGCACTGCCAAGTCCAGCACCACACCCCATTCCCAAGCTGGATGTCTCAATGCCACCATTAATAATAACCAGGCTTTGCATTTCCTCTGTACCTGCTCTCAGACAGAAGTGAGGTGATGGTGAGACACCTCAGTTTCAAGCACAGTTTGGATATTATTCCATACCCAGTAGTTAGGGGCTTCCAAGTATTTTATTTCTTCCATTAATTTGGAAGAATAAAAGGTATTTTGTTTACTCTCATCTTCATGTCTCTCTCTAGTCTTTATTTAATTTCTTGCTGTTTCATAATTTGAATTAAAAAAGATATTAGCAACTCCAAGTTTTATCATCCTTCCTGAAGTCCCCTTGGATTAAGTTCAGTAGAAGTAACAGCATTCAGTATCCTATTTCCTTGGCAGTCTGAGGCTTAGATTCTCCTGGCACTTATTGATATTAATCATGATGGCTGATCTTTTTGAACCCTTCTGTTAACTATCCTTTACTAAAAAAGTCTCTTCCATCTCCCTGAGATTTTATAGATTAGGCTGGTTGATCACATCAATCAATTACCCTATTAAAACATTTCTCAAAACTGCCTCTAGCTATAGACAACTGATGCTCTTCCCCTCCTAGGCACACAATTAAACACAAAGCTAAATTCCAAATTGGATCAGATATATTGATCAAAGAAGCATCAGGTTTCTCTGACATGTATCTGAAGGCATCACAGATTTAAGAAAGACTTCAGAATTTTAGAGCAAGTAACAGACCAATGTGCATCGAGAAAAGTCCAAAAAGCAACATGGATAAAAACACTGACATTATTCAGAACCTAAATTATTTGTCTTTCAGCTTTCTGTACAGAAACCAAACCAGTGTTAGAGAATGCACACCCAGATTTGTAGGTGATTATTACTGCTGGTGTATAAAAAACAATGAATCATTCATACCTGATACCAACATATGTGTTTTCAAACTTATCCACAAACACAATGATAGTTTCATTTGCCAAATTTTAGGGGAATAACCACCTAGTATCTCCATGAAGATTGCTTTGTTAGCAAAGTAAAGGGATAGTTCACCCCACAGATATACCTGCAAAGTTACTGAGCAAAAACCTTCCTCTTCTTTCTGGTGAGGAAGACAACTTTAAATGGTGAGAAGAATCTTTAATACAAACACTCTTTTTAGCAACAGTAAAACTGGATAATATTTTTTCCCCCTGGGTATTATTATCCAGGCTGACAGAACACTATGAAGTGTTAACAAGTGCTCCATTGAAATAAAAATTAACTTGGTCAGTTCTGTTAGTGGTGAAATATTATTCAAATCTAATAGATCTTTGTTAGCACAGTATGAGGTAGAACTGTATTACAGCAATATAGCAGGCTATCTTTCAAGGTTTTTTTGGTTTAACAACCATTCTTGAGTTAGAAGGAAAAATAGCTGAGTATATATTCATTTTCAATGAAAGCAAACTTATCTGATAATAAATGACCCATTAGTTTGCTCATAATTCTGTCAGAGTTATTACAGTTTTCAGGTTCTGAATGACTGTAATTTACTATAATTGGTTTGCAGGACAAGAGATAAATTTGACTTGCTCAATTGCAGATTCACTAAAATAATTTTGAACACTGAAATTATTTCAGAGCATAACAGTCATGACAAAAATATAACAAAACCAAAGAATTTTAATAGAAGAAATGTTGCAGTTTGATTTTAAAAAGGAGATTGATTAATGAAAATTACCAGCCTGCCTCAAAGTTGATTCCTAGAGTTATATAAATTTTGTTTCACACATAAATCTTCCCAGAATCAATCTTTACACTGATGTTTAGAAGTAGGAGGTGGCTGAGAAGAGATACAACCTCATAGTTTTACACATTATACATGGATATGAGGCCCTGCTGAACATTTAACCTCTCTCAAATACTTGGATACTAAAATGTTAACACAACACAGAAGAGCCAGAAAGCTGAAGTTTGCATGGAAACTTAAAACTTCTTTTTAGTCCTGTTAGACCCCAACATTTATCAGATTTTCTAACAGCTCAGAGGCCTTGCAAGTGTTGAAATTGGAAAAAGTTTACTTTTATGAATTGTTGGTCCTAATGAAAACTATTAAATGGAAAGCAACATGACAACAATGATGGTGCAGAGATTAAGAATAGTTTCAGAAATATTTTCTTAAATTTCCTCTTGCAAATCTAGGAAAAAAAAAAAACCAAACAACCAAATCACTAGCAACTGCACAGATATTTAGAGTGCAAAACATGGTGACTTCCTTACTGCCTTGACCTCCTTTGTGTTTACTTGCTACTCCAAAAGGAGAAGCAGTATAGTGTCTATGTTCACCTTTTTTGGTAATCACAAAGCACTTCAGGCTCCCATTTTGTGCTCTAATTTCTCATAAAACATCACAAATCAAAATGTTATCATGCATTTACGTACAGTAGTTATATTGTCAGGAAAAATACTGATTGTGATGGACTTCACAGGTTATTAGATGTTCACTCCTGTGGAGGGCTCTGAACAGCATATGTTGATTTCAGAAACCTTTCGCCAAGGAAGGCAAATGTCCTGAGTGGCAAAGTGAGTCTTTTACAGGTGGTAAAGCAACAAGGCTAAACTAAGTTCCAGATCAAAAGTTACTATCTTGTTTCCAATCTGTTACTGTGGTCAAGTCAAACTCTAAAGATCCAGCCTTACCACATCAGGATCTGGTTCACAGTGGATAAGGCTTGGATCAGAATCCACAGGGTATCCTGAATGGGATGTGTGAAAGAAAAAAGAAATGGCAAATAATATTTTTATGATGGTTGATTTCAGCTGGAGCTAAAAGGCATTGGTAAGCCTTACATCTCATTTTCCCTCTACTCATACTTGAAACCTGAACCAGTCAAAGATGCATCTTAAATGAGAGTTTGTTCTTCCAGCAGCTGAGCTGGAAATATATTTCAAAGTAAATTAACAAAGTACCAAATTATTTCTGCAGAAGAAATAACTATGACCCTTCAGCCTGAAAAAAACATGACACCAAAAAAGGCCACCACATGATTCTGAGTTTAAGAATAAGTAACAAGCTTTCTTTCTTCCCATAAAGATCTAGGGTTTGGAAAAGCAGCACAGCTTCAGATGAGGCATCCTCTGACAGCTACAAAACGCAAAGCACTTTTTCTCTGGGAGAGCCTTGCAGAAAAACTAAAACACAGAGCCTAATATACTGAGGAAAATTACACAAATCCCTCTCCATCTCACCAGGAACTGCATCAGAGAGTGCTGTGCTAACAAAGACGAAGATGTTTGAGAACTCCTGTTGGAAATGCTCCTGCAGGCACAGGACTGCTGATGCCCCGTGCCACCAATGCCACAGGGGACCTGCAGGTGCACAGCGTGGGTATTGTGGCCAGAGCTTCCAGTTACTTGAGCTGAATTGGACTAACTGTGCTTAAAAAAAAGCTAAATTACAAGCCATCCTTGAGGATGCTCTTGTACAGATGATTTTTTCAGCAAAGACACAAAGTTTGAGCACGGCCATGTTTGCTGTGCATATATTTGACGGGGCCTGCAAACATATTCCTCTTCATAGGGTGAAAAAAGGGAAATCCTACCAAAAGTACAGCTCCTCTAAAATGAGCTCCATTTCACAAAATATCACAGCCCCTTCCTTTACTCCATCCATTTTCCTCAAACTTTTAACACAGAGCACGTTAACACCAACTCCGTTGAAATCAGTTTGTCAATACACAATGGTATTATCACTCTGAAATAAAGCCAGTGATTCAGAAGGCAAATTGACAAAAGCAAAAATAAATCATTAATGATAAAAAATAAGCCTAAAATGAGGTAAAAGGTTAGCTTTGATTTTTTCACACCTCGAAATATCAGGTTGTAAGTGCTCTTCATTTAATTAGAAGAAAACTGCATAGAATTGGTTAACAACTCAACTAAAGGTCATCCTCAAAAATTCTAAGCCCCTTAATAATTGAGCAATTGGAGTCAGTGTAAATATTTTAAAATTCACATTCTGTTTTTATTCTTTATGCTATTGTCTGTCTGGTAGTAACATGGGACTGATGATTCTAAAAAAAATTCCAACTTCATTAGAAATAGTTGAGAATTTTATATAAAAAAGTAATTTACAAGAAAATCTGCAAGCAAAACTTCCCCCATTTTTCACCTACAAAGGGGAGAATTTTACTTCTTCTCTAAATTGTATCAAAAAGAAAAGTATACAGTACCATAAAGTATACATTCTGTTAATGTTCCTTGTACAATAATGGCATACAATCAAGCCTAACTAGCCATAGTCAAATTTTTACTTTTTCAGCTCAAATTTAGAGAAAATGTTCTTAAAAAGGCTTACACCTACATATAACTCTCTAAAAAAAACTATTAAAAATAGAAGACTATTACATAGGAAAACCTTGAAAGTTCAGACCATAAAGTAGATGAACTATCACCTTAGAATTCTCCTCATCCTCAAATGCATTCCTATAAATCATTTATTGAAAAGTAACTATCTCTCTGAATTAAGCACTTGTGTTTATCCATCTTCATCAGTGTATCTCAGCACTCTAGAAATATTTCATTAATGATTTTTTCCAAAAAAATTCCCATTAGGTAAAGGTATATGTTGCTGTAATTTTCTTTAAAGTCTGGCAAAATAAAACACCACAGTAAATATTGGAGAAGATGTTTACAATGGCCCATTAAATTCTTGTAACCTCAAAACCACCAACTATCTCCCATATACAAACACTGCAGAGAAGTTATTTTCTGTGTTCATAGCAAACACCTTCCTGGATTTAACTTTTTTTTAAGTTATGAACACTCAGCATGCACTAGTACAAATGTGCTACCATTTCTAACAATGTTTGGTGATTAAAACTATGCCAGATAAAAAGCTTTTCTGAAGGTCACTTCAGGGAGATTTAATAACTGCTTGGTTAGTTACAAGGTGTTTTTCCACACACTGTTTAAAAAAATAATTCGCAGAAAGTGAGAAAAAAATCACTGACTAGTTTAAATGCAACATCATTTCACAACATGTGAAGTTCACACACTCTTATTTTACATTCCTTCTCATGCTGGGATTTCAGCCAAGTCATAGCTTGATTCAATTCAGCCAATATCAGATATGGATGGTGAGGAAGGGAATTGTGTTTCCCCTTGCCATGGCATGACTTGAGGCCAGGGTAACAAGTGTCCAACAGCCAGAGAGCCTCAGAGGGATTGGATCCATGCTGAAGAATCCAGGCTTCAGACCATCAGTATTTTGGTTGTAGGGACAGAACCAAGGAATAGTTCTGGCTAGTCCTGTGTACTTCTAAACCTAACATTTTGGTAGAAAAGCACAACTACTACAAAATGCCAAAAGGATATCAAGAAATTCATTTTCAGTATATCAATACAAATGCTTTTTATCATGCAAATGCATACCTCTAAGTTCATACCTAAGCCAGCTGTCACTTACAAAGAGAGTCATCCTGTCTCCCATTTAGCTTTCATGCCATTCTCTTGTAGATATACTCATTTCACAAGGAGTACAAAGGCATCAAATATCCTCTGTTATTGAATAAACTGGGTAATGAACAGATGTGCTTTCTCATTTCCTTCCACTGGATTTGTATGAAAAAACAGCTCCAGGACAGTGAGACAAATCAGCCTGGTACCAGAGGGGTTACTCTCTCAAGCTTTCCTCAAAACTGATAGGAAAAAAAAAAAAAAAAGTAGTCACATAATTCTGGTTTAGCAATCTCTTAAGCCCTCTTCCCTCCTGAAGTAGGATATGGCTTCATCAGCATCTTCTAAGTTTAATATTGTGATCTTTGGCACAATACAGCACCATCTGTAGCTGGAGGTTCAAAGAATTTTCTTCCTTCAGATATCCAGCGAGGTGACTGAAGTCCTCCTTCCTGTGCTGGTGTGTCTGGACAGCCACTCCAAGACACTTTCCATGGAAATGACAAGATATTAAAGTCACTTTTGGAGACATATGAAGAAATGGTTTAAACAACTTCAGAATTGGAAGCCATGAGAAAAGTGATCTTCTGGAATGATTTACATTGGAAGATGGTTATTTTTCTTCTCCCTAACTCACCTGTTTCATCCACTACATGACTTTATTTCTGCACCAAGCTACAGCAGAAACCCTAGAGACAACAGCTTCATTAACTGTACAGATCTCATTCTCCAAATACCACCCATTAAATTGAGTAAGAATCCAATGAAGGACAGTGTGTGAACATGTAATTAAAGACAACTACAATACATACTCACAGGGAGAATGGGGGGCAAATTAAAATTGAAGAAGTCATGTGAATGCTGCCAGTCCTGACACACAATTATAACCTACAGCAGCTGTGTGAACCAGCAAGAGAGAAATGCAGCACCTGTTTGCTGTTTCTGGGGTTCATGGCTACTCACCAACACCTGGCCAAGTCTGAGACTCAGGAATTCTGGATCCCCTTCTAGATCCTTCAAGCAGTTCAAGTCTTTTTCCATCTGCCTCTCTCAACAAAGATTATCACTCCCAAATTATCTTCTGGATTCAATTCCTAGTGGCTTACTCCCTTCTGTGTCATGTTCCCTACTTCAGCTAAGCACAACAGGCCCATTTCCTCACCCAAATGCAGAGCACCCCATCACCCAATCTGACATCAGACATCCATGCAGCCTCACTCCAGTCCAACTGCTTCCTCTGTTCAACAAACAGCTCATTTATGGATGAACTTCTGTACAAATGAATGTGGTTTCTTTCAGGAATCCTAATACCTTTAAGCATTCAGATTGAGTAAAAAGCCAACACCCAAAAGCAAGAGAGTGCAGGAAAATAAAACCCATCTCCTACCATGCTTACTGTTCATAATTCACATCACAATCTCTTGGGAAATAATTAGAAGAAAAAGAAAAGATAAATACTTAGTTTGTTGGGGTTTTTTAAACTTTACCTGAAAGCCTAATGGTACAACAGAGATAAAATAAAAATCTCAGTTCTCAAAACTACAGTAAGCTCCTTATTGATGCACATGAATACAGAAGGGCTTCCCCTACATTCAGTGGTAGCTGCTGCTTTCTGTATAACTTCATTTCCCTCTGGTAGCAGAGTTCATAAAACACAGGCCAGGCTCCTACTATGATGCCTACTAATTTAACACATCTCCAAGGAAAAAAAAGAAAACAACAAACCACAAAAGAGACTCTGTCTGAGGAGAAAGGGACAGAATATCAGGCAGAGGTTTCAGTGTAATTTCACAAAAGCTGAATAAAGATGTAATGACTTGAAACAAGTCAAAGACTGTTTTTTCCAGGAGTCACTGGAAAAGGACTGTATTTATCTGCAATTGATTGTAGTGCAGTGAAGCAGCTGGCAGCAGAGAGCTGCTCACACACCTGAAGAATAGTGGGGGAAAAAAGTTTAGAAAGGCAAACAACCAGGAAATGGAGCTGGCTTAGTATAAAGGACAAAGAGAAACCCTGATATGAAGCAGGAACCACCAGCAAAAATAACCTCAGGGACTTTAACAAACAAAAGGGAATATGATTTATCTGACCAAGACCCATGCCATAAATAGTTTGTAAATCACCATCTTGACAATTCTAATCCATCCCAGTTTGTTTTTCAGTTCAACCAAAAGCAAAGTTTATAGATAGCAGTAAACCAGAATATACACAAATTACCCAAAAAAAAAAAGAGGGACAAAAAAATGCTGCTATTACTTTGAATAGTAAATACAATGGGCAAACGAAGACTTGCAAATTATCTTAATGAGACTGCATGACTTCCAGTGAAACAGCACATGAATTTCAGTGATACACAGGGCAAAAATCCTCAACTTCATGTTTCCACTTTTGGAGGCTAAGTTGACTATTTCTATCCAGCAATGAGGCTCTGACTACTACATAATGCTATAAAAACCAAGCCATGATTTTTTTGGTTTGCCTCTTGGGTTTTTTGGGTTTTTCCCCCCAAAAAAAGCCTATGAAATGCTAGTAATTATTAGGAAAATGGAACAAAACAGAGGTAATTGGACCACAGTAAAAACCCAGTCTGTCTGCATTTTGAATACTGACTTTAAGTTCTGATCACCTCATCTACAAGGATACAGGGGAAAAAATATTGGGAAAAACTCCATGAGCAACAGCAGTGACAGAATCATACAGCAGCAGCAACAAATTCATTTAAAAGCCATGACTGCAACTCTCCATAGTCACCCATGGCACAGAGAGCATTTCAGTATCACTGCACACTGCAATATGTTAGCCAGTACTTATCAAAATGAATTTGTAATTTTAAACAAAAGGAAGCAGTTTGCTTGCAATGGCAGATAAAGCCACTGTGCTCCTTGCCAAAAGATAAGTGAAAGCTCAATATTACACTAGGGGCTAGGCAAGCTCATGGAATAACAATCATGTGAGGGTAGCCAATTATGTACAACCCCCACATCAGGCTCTAAAAATTAATTAAATTAAGATAGGGTTATTAAGGGCAGTATCATAAATGCTTGGGCTACTGGGCTCACTGCTGGAAACAGGAGAATGATATATGGTCCCTAAACCTGATTCAGTCCAGACATGTTCTTCTGTATCTGGGCTACAAAGTTCTCTGTGCTTTGGTAGCCAGGAGCTCAAAGCAGGATAAAAAGGTTAAGCTGTAAATCAGCATCAGCTCCTGTCTCAAGTGAAATGCAGACTGATGTGCCACCTCAATCACAAACTTCCTGACATGAGGTTAAAAAAATATATATATATAAAGAGTAAGCAATTTTCAGCTTCTGTAGTTTGCTAGTATTTGCAAATCACCAAGGAAAAGCATCCCTGTGCACCAAATAGCTGCTTTCTTAGTCCTTGTCAACAAACAGAACCATTTGACCTGTCCTGAAAAAAAAACCCACACAATTTTTTCAGACCAAAGGGCTTTGTGTGATCTATCCAAAAAAACCCATAACTCTTTTAGAACCATATGAATACAGAGTTTGTCAGTTTGCTTGCCTTCTGATTCAGAGGCTCTTTTTTTGAAGCAAGTACAGAATTATTCCAAAAAATGTTTGTTGGTTGAAGGGAGAGCCCAGCAAGCTCTCTTCCTTAAATATTTAAGTGTGGCTGTTGGATCTATTTCTAATAACAGGATGGGGCAAATGAAAGGCATTCTACAAGTCTTTTTTTATTTCATTATCAGTCTCAGTGAGGGTAGAGACATAAAAGATGGTAAAACTCACATCATAACAACAGGAGCCAAAGTTCTTTGTAGCAAGGCCTTTTACAAGTTTTTTAGCCAATAGGCCAATGCTAAAAGCTTACAAGTGTCTACTTAAGCCAGTCACTAAACATTACATGTACACCTTACAGCATACAGTAGTTGCTTGTTCTATATTTTTTTTGCAGCTCAGAAACTTTCTATGCTTCAAATATTTCAAGGCCAAAAAATTCAACTCTGTTTCAAGCCTCTATCTGTGTAAGCTGATTGCAACACTGTGGAAGTCCTCTGCTTTTTCAGTTCCCACAGATGGCCTTTGAGACTTATGTCACCCTGACTACTTCAGACCTGTTGTGTAGGTTCTCTGGAAAAAAAACCCCAGAATGTGTAAGATTCCTATGACAATATAATAGCTCTTTAGGTCAAAATGGTATTTAGCAAGCCCTACTTTCCTATCCTCCAAATAAAGGTAACTTATCTGGATTCTTTAGGCAGATGTGGAAGGACTGTGCTGGCTTGATAAAATTCTGGGATGAGTTGCTGAAGGAAAACTGCAGGTTGAATTCAATCTCTGCATTTCCTCTTCCTCTTTTCCTGTATTTTTGTGTAACCTGGCAACATAACTGGAACTAAAGATCCCCTCTGATAAAGTTTCCTACTATTAGCACAACATAATAGAAGAAAAAACTCATAGACACCCCAAAAAGAAGTGGGAGAAATGAATAATAGCAGTTTTTGATAAATCTAACATTATATTCTTAATTTAGCTGGTATTGTGGTCACAAATTCAGAACTCCATATTCTTTAAATTTAGAAACTACTTTCAGTACTTATAGCTTCACTGTAGTTACACAAATACTACTACTCCTAGTGGATAAGCAAAACCCAATATTTTTATATCACACCTTAAAATTTGAAAACAGAAATCAGAAATAGACTGCACTGGTTCATTTCACCCAGCAAACCTTACTAAACGCTTCTCACACTTTAACCCTGTTATTTGCCTCAATTGCTGCCTGCTGGGAAGTTTCCTTTGTTTCAGTCAGCTGAGACAGTCTCTCATTAGGCTCATTTCTTTCACAGCAAAACATCTGCAATCTTGGCAATTTTTTCTGTAGGTGCAGCACTACAGTAACTTTTTCACTGAGCATTCCCTAGTAGTCACTAATTGCATCAAATGAGCTTTCCTTTCTTTCTGCTTAGAATTTCTTGATATAAAACAAGATCTAGTGTTGAGCAGCGTGGTTAATTTGTGAGGAGCCCTCACCCAGTATTTCAGCTGTGATCCTTCTATTATGACCTAATCACACACAAAAAAAGAGTATGACCTCTTTCACACCTTTTCCAACTGAGACAAACAAGTTCATTACTCCAACTTTGGCTTTAAGCCTTTATGCACACCATCACTTTTGCTGTGCAACAACCATCAGAAAATGTTGTTATATGTAAAGTATCTTAGAACTTTTTGCTAACTGGATTCAGCCAATATTTATATTTTAGTCAATAAAACAAATGACCCATCAGGGAGGTATTTGAAGCATTATTCACTGAATTACTCAGACTGAAATTTGCCATCTGCAATTATTAGTAACAAGTCTGATCAGACAGAACACAGCCAAACAGAGTTCTCTGCTTTCATGTGAGCATCCTCTACCAACTGAGTCTATAACTTTAAATGCTAAATGGTCTAAAATCTTCTACACAGATTTGCAGAAACCAAACTTTGCTATGAAAGCTAACTTTATACAATTGGACTGATCCACGCTTTTTGTCATTTTTAGCTCAGTAAAACAATGCTGAAGCTGCTCTTGTGAAGCTGCTCCCCAGCATGCTGCAGCCCATCATCAGAAGCTGTTTCACAGAACTCCATGCTCAACACTTTCCTTGGTGTGACTCACTGAAATTTCAGATGAAGCAGCAAGTCACCAGCTGCCTGCAAGCTCCAGCTCTGTCAGTGCTCTCTGTACTTGCCTGACAGAGCGGTGCCAGCAGCACTGATCTGATTTTCAGCGCAGCACAGTGGCACAGATTACACAAAGCGTGTTATCTGATGAGTAAACAAAGTTTCTCTGCCTTTCTCAACTACCCTGAGTACTTCCTGTCAGCTTAACTGTGGCTGCAGGCTAACAGCCAACAAACCCAGTGTGTCCCCGAGCTTCAGGAGGTGTAGCTAATAATTCTATATTGGATAATCTTTGCCAGCTCTCTTTTACAAGCTCAGTATCTACACACACTGATACTGTTCTGTGCTGAGCTTCAGAGTGTGATGACACTGCCTGGGTAGATACTGGCCACTACAAGTTCTTTCACAAGTCTAGATCCCAGCAAGTATGTCTCACTGCTTCATAAAAATAAATTCCAGATCAGCATAATACCACCCTTAATGATATTTCCCTTGCAGGAAAGTTCATACATGAGCCATATATTGAGAACTCTTTATAGCTCAAAAATCCTAGCATTTCCTCTGCTGATCTACATTATTTCAGTTTGCATAATTTATCTTTACTTCAGAAAATGAAGCTGCAACCTGTGCATCTGAACAGTTTCTTCTGAAACACACGATTCAACACATTTTAACTCTCTTTTCTTCCTCAAGCCACACCACTGCTCCTGTCATTTGATCCTTCTATTCAGACCATTTTATTCCCTTTGAAAATGATTTCTAATAACTACAGAGAGTAATTTGCAGATTTCCTATTTTTTTTCTTTTCTTACTAATACTTCTCTGTTCAGGACTAGAATTGAACTATCTCCTTTTTTTTTATCATTGGCTGAAAACACAACTATTGTACATAAACACATAAGAATATTAGTGGTTTTGGGGAATGGTCATCCCATAAAATGCAGGTTTGGAAAGTCAAAACACCACCATAGGAAGAAGAAATCCAAAAGACTCAAAAGAAAAAAGGGTGGGCCCAAACTGAAATTAAACAAATACTACTCTTTCTTGTTTTATATTACTGCAAAAACATATGCAGGTACTAGAAAGATCTACTACTTTTCGGAAGTTCCTTTATATCCTGGTGAGCTACAGAAAAGTTCAGTTCCACCTGGATCGCAACTGACAGGAAGCACGAAGCTTCTGAAAGGCCTGCCACAAGGTTAGTAAATCATTCTCCTAAATAATGGAAGTACAAAGATTGAAATCCCACTCTTATATTGATTCATTCTTAAAAGAAGTAGCTTCCACAGCTGTCAAGGGATTCATTAGACAAAGTTTGATTAATTTCAAATAACAAGCTTAGGGCACTAACCCCAAATAATTTAAACCTATTGTGCCAAAACTCTTTCAAGGAACAAAGAGAAATACACATTGGCACAGGTTTCAATTGATGGTTTAAAGAAAAAATAGAAACACTTTGTCCTTTTTTATATTGATAAAAATATCAATATAAATATCATCATTCTCTCCTCTTCCCTCAAATATGGGTGTCTGCTGCACTGAGCTGAAGCTCTTAGGCTGTTGCTACATGCAGTGGTACAAGCCCTCCTTTGCTATAAATGTTCATAAATTTTCAATAGAACCCAAAATCACTCAATCCTCTCTGCCTCAGCCCAAAAGTGCAGCACATAAACTGTAAAAATAATCTCATTAAAAGAGCTGCAAGATGAAGATTCATTTACCACACCAAAATCCAATCCACTGCTGCTTTCCTGATATGTGTAGGCTACTGGTCACATGGATACAGATGAAGACAGCATTTATTTTTGAGATTGTCCTGTATTAATTAGGTAGTTTGGATAATTAGACTGTTAAAAGTGTTATCAGGACTAACAGTAAATTCTTGGCCCTGTGGTGAATTCCTTTTTGTCTGTAACAACAGAAGTAGGGAAAAGAAATCCTTTCCAATTTCAACATGATTTAAGCTCCTTTCAAAATTTATTTAGAATTGTTATTTCAGGGGAAAACAGTGTAGGTAAACATGCCAGCCATACAAAGGTGATAAAGATTTCTGCTGCTCATTGCAAGGCTTGAAACAGGACAGTCATGGAAAGGTTTTCACCACAGAGGAATGGAGTCAGAAATGTTGTGTTTACACAGAACCAGCCTAGAGAGACAGGTGTACCTTCTGTCACAATGCCAACTCAGGACATGAAATTTAGACAAATGTAATATTTTATAGATTTATGAACTATATCAGATCACCACTCGTGAGCTCCCTAAACCAGAAAGCTGCAGTGATATAATTTCTTTGGGTTTTGTTGGTTTGTTTGTTGTTTTTTTTTCCCTTGAGGCCTAAATTTATTTTTGGATTCAAAAAAAAATAGAAAAAATATCCATTTAACTAATAACTATAAAATCAACTCAAGAAATCAGATCAGATTATCAAACAGCATTCAGCATCTGAGTTAGACCTGCATTCTATGAACGCAATTAAGTTTCTGAACTAATTCAGAAAAAAAAATATCACAAAAGACAAACAAATTTAAAAAACGCCCATCATCTCAGGTCAATGAAATTAGAAATCATCTCATTCATGCTCTCGTGTAGTGGTATATTTTAGACTTTTGCTTTAAAAGATCCCAAAATTAGAGGGCATCTGCTTAAAAAGAATGTAGATACAAAAAGGCATTAAAAAAAGAGTGCCTTTATCACTTGGATTTTACCACTTTTGAGAAGATATTCACTGCTAAATTTAACATTCTGCTTCTTCTGAAGCCAAAAATTGCAAGAAGATAAACGGGGCCAACCCCACCATGGCAAGCCAAATTAGTTTAACAGCCTTTTATATACATGAGGTAACACCTTAACACATATTTGGTAGAAGAGAACTTTATGTTCTTCACTATCTCAGCGCTTCACTTACTGATCATTCCAACAAAAACTCAAGAACCTCTTTGATAAAGAAAAAAAATCACTTTAGAATGCGATAAATAGATCTGCTCACTATAAATAGTTTGGGAATGCTGTAAATACTGTGATCAAGAGTGCAGATTAGCATCAAACATCTCCTGGCAGAGGGTTACATTTCACAGCTCTAACAAGAATCAAAGTCATCAAGAGAAAAGAAAATTACATTATCTAATTTTGCTTTAAAATAAAATTCTTTAAGGATCTACCTGGGGACAATAAACAGCATCATGAATTGTGGAAAGCCTGCAGCCTGAATGCATTCTTACAGCAGATGATGCTCCACACTTCTCAAAATAAAACATTAGACACATCTGGGAGTACTTCCCAAACAGCAGAGTTCCTTCTCAAATAGCAGCCTACCTGCTTCCATGGAACTCAAAATTAACAAAGTTCCCATTAATTCAGTAAGGGCTGCAGAAAACCCAGCAGAGTCTCAGCTCCAAGATTATCTATCAGTCTATTTGATCTCAAATCACAAAAAACTTGGAGAATCCCAATAAGAATATCTCCTCAGCAAAGCAAGATAGCACAAATACACTTTAGCAGGAAGGTCTGGCAAGCTTAACCACTGAGACAGATGCCTCAGTCATTATCCAGGATCAACCCAAAATATACAAAATGCCCTACAAAGCTGCCGTGCAAGCATGGTAATAAACCATGACAAACTTCTGCCACAAAATTACCCTTTCAGGACAAAAAAAATCAGTCAGAGGAATGTTGCTGTGTAGAAGAGTAGATTGAGTTGAAATGACTATCAGTGCCATATCGGCCTCCTTTCCAAATAAAATATATTAACAACTTTTTCTTCAGGAAGTAAAATCCACATCTTGCTGTGTGTTTATGCAAAGAATATCCCAAGTCCTGAAAATCCTCAGATCAGCATTTCTATCCTAGACAAGGGCTGACAGAGGAGCAACAAACACTCTTATTAGCTACAGCTCTTATCCTTGACCAAGGAAAAAAAAAATCAAATATCTGCTTTAAGCCAATACAGTAATATTTTTCAAAATTTATTTGAAGAACTTAAAATGAAAAATTATCTTTAGGTAAAGTCCTCTAACACACACAGTGTTAGTTCTGTGTTTATAGAAGTACAAGGCTGGTTCTGTTACCCAGTAAATCTGTTGCTGGCATGAAGGAAACAAGTTTCAACATCAGTGAAACCACAGAAAAAGGTAAAAAAAATGAAAAACAAAAAAGCCACATGGATCTAGTTCAGCTCAAGACTAGAAATGAGGCAGAATACATGGAAATCTTTTACATGTCCTTTTTAGACCCAGACTAAGTAGTTTTGGTTTGCATTAGATTCTTTTTCCCCACTAGTAGGTTCTAAGAAGCTAACCTGTATTTTCTGCATCACCTAGTTAGTCATTTCTACAGAAGCTGATAATTCTGTAGACACAGCTCACATGGAACTGTAAAATATTAATTTGCATTACTTATAATTAAGTAGTTTTTAGACTCAGCCAAAACCTAGTTGTATTTTTCAACTACCTGTGAAGCTTATGTTGTTTGTAGTTTATATTAATTTTATCAGCATATTTTATAAGTCACCTGAAAAAAACAGCAGCACATCAAGTATCTTCAAAGATATTCGCTCTATTATGCCAAATGCTGTAGCAAAATTCATTTTTAAACAGCCTGAAAATTACCCCAAAAAGCAACACATTTAGCAGTGCCTAATGAGTGAAGAAGGCATAGAAAGTCAGTGTGCACGTCAGAGCTGCTCACCAACGAGGGAGAGACCTTTCACACCATGGAGCTTGTTCCCCATCCCAGCACTGACAGCCTGCCTGAACCCAAAACAGCAGGAGAAATAACAACTGGGTCTCTCTGCTTGCATATTAATGGCCAATATTCTATCTGCAAAAAAACCCACACCATGCTACTGCAATCCCAGCAGCAGATAAAGTTACAGTGTGTTTGCAGCCTGACAGCTCCAGCAGCTGCACAACAGCACCAATGCTGCAGCTGGAACAGTGACTGGCACTGCTGAACGCTGCTCCAGAAGCATCATCAAACATTCCCAGATAATGACACAAATTTTCTCCCTGCAAACTCAAACAGCTGCTTCTCACTGACACACAGCTCTGTCAGTGCCAAGTTAAAGAAATCCTGCACATGATCACAGGGAAACTCTGCTTTCACCATGCTAGTCAGGAGGAGTAAGCAAAGAAAAGCAAACACAAACACACTTGGGTTTACCTGACACAAATCAGAATATTCCAAGTTGGAAAAGACCCACAAGGATCACTAAGCCCAACTGTAAGTGAATGGCCCATACAGAGATCAAACCCACAACACTGGCATTATTAGCACCATGCTCAAATCAAATGAAGCTATTAAGACTTGCCTTTCCTCAGAATGTTCCACTTCAGCATAATGCAACAAAATTTCACTAGAGTCCCTAACAGAGCCTGTAACTTCATCAATAACCACTAAACACAAACATCTGAAAAGCACCTAGACTTGATCTGCCAACAGATCATTAAAACTAAATGTACTAACAATATTAGATCTAGGCAGTTAACACAGAATTTATTCTGTTATGGACTAGGGGATAAGTGTCCTGTTTGTGGCAATTTCACTGATGCTTCTGGAGGTGAGAGGAGAATGTGCTTCTCATGTTCATTCCAGAGTAAAACCTGAAGGAAAACTAGGGAAGAATCTGTCAACATCATCTCTGACTATGAGTATCATGACAAAGAAAGAAGACAGTGACTTACATTTGGTATAAAAATCAACTATTTCCTTTGGTGCTGCAGCTACCAAGTCTACTACTTAAGAACCAACAAATAGTATATTGCCTCTCCATGATCTGGAATATTCAGAATGGTTTCAGAGGAAGCAGTAGACGGATATAACTGACAGCATTTTAGCAGGGTTTCTTTATAACTTCAGCAAACTCCTCTCTTTCATTGAGTTTGAAGTTTTTTTGACTGACTTATGACCAAAAGAAATAAAGAAAAGGGGTTTACAACTCTCCCTAGTTTGCAATCAGTGTTCTTTCCCACTTGGAATAATGTTAACTTTGAAATAGGGATTTCAACTTTTCAAGAGGAAACACTCAATTACCCCTTGCTTCACCATGTCTTGCCCAGCAGCAATTTTAGTTGATGACATAAGCAAGCTCATCCCCAGCTCTCCCCCATTCTTCATAATGCAGAGTGGCTACAGAATGTACAATGTTATCTAAGGTGTTATTCAGCACACCAAAAAAGCCTCCCTTTCACTGGATATGGTACAAGTTAATCTCTAAATAAGGGAAGACACTGAGGGTGCAGAAAGTCTGGTTATTTTGGAATTCTTTCCCTCTATGCATAGACAGTGCATGCATCAATTTATCAAGCTAAAACCAGTATGCTACACATATTTTACAGAATAATCTTAATGAGAGTGTAAAAGCACAAGTTAATTAGGATCAAAGTGAAAAAGAACAAATCACTTGGAATTATATCTGAATTCAGTTGTGTTCACTCATTAATGTAACAGAAGTAAAACAAGTACTCAAATATTTTCAGTGAAACAAAGGCATCTGGCTACGATAAAGTGGATTCAGATTAATCTTCCTATCCCCTTATAACTTCTCTTTTCTTCACTGTGTGGTAATCAACAAAGAAGCTGGTCACTAAAAGAACAGGAAAAAACATACAAGGACTGATGCACAGGAGCAGTGAAGTCCATTGATTCCTTTCCCTGCTTATTAGCATTCCAGACAGAACACAGGAATCCTCAGCATGACCTGTTGTGTTTTTATAATCCTCTAAAAGGAAGCAGTCAGCATTTCAAGCCTTTCCAAAAGCTGTTTATAATGAAATATGTCAAATATATTAATAAATTTTCCAGCTCTATATAAAAATTCTTCTCAACAGTGCATACAGTAAGCACATCAAAGACAACAGTTAGGGGTGCAAAGGGGTTTTTTTGTTTCTTTTCTTCTCAAGGCAGTATTTTTTTTCCCCATTTATGAATTTTTCCTGTCTGCAAATTAAGTCTATGATCTAAAAGCTAAAGAATCAAAAGGCACAGATTTTTATATCAGGCTTTCTTAAAAACATCTGCTGAGGAAAAAAAAAGGTTTTATTTGTTTGACACCATTCAAGTGTTCAAAAGAAAAACAGCAACACTTGCTTTGCAACGTGAACCAAGTACAGAGTTTGCTAATAGCAGTCTGAATTTTAGGGAGTCAGAAAGTTAAGATGAAAATTAATAAAACTGGCCTTAAAACCTTGGGAACATTCCATCTGTGTGGAGACAGAGCACAGCAAAGGTACTGCAGTGGCATAACTGTGGGATCAGAGTCAGATTACAACTCTTGGCAGCTGCCAACAGATATAAAATGCCTCTTTCAACATAATAAACCAGCACATCAATATATTTCCTTAAATCCAGGATATTTTTAATTAACGCATTCAGTCACATATCTGTGGAAAAAACAAAGCAAATTTACATTATGGCAAAAATAAATTTGCAAACCATAGGAGATTTGGCTATTCTTGAAAAGCTATTTCCTTTTCAAAAGGCAAACTGATTAAAGACAAAAATGGGTATTATTTGTGATATCTGTATGATGATGAAGGTGATGTTCTTTAGTAACTGGATTTAGACAACTAACTCATTTCATGGAGGCCATTAGACAGATGGCCACAACTTTCAATCACATCCAGCCTCATGGCAGTTCAAACTCACAACCAAGAGGTAAAAAGCTTTGTATGCCATTAATAATCTCCATGCCATCTGTTCTCTGTAAATGGAGACACTCCAGGACGAGCCTCCACATATTTTTTATTACAATATTTATTTCAAACCTCTCCAGAAGCTTACTATTTACCACATCAAGTTCTCTCCATTTGCCAAATATTAATTTAGCTCGTTGGAATTAGCTATGAAAACCCAAAAGTTGCCCCTATTGAACAAACTTTAATTGGCATGGCACCTTAGAACTCAATGACCTTTTCCATGCCTTAGGTGAAGAAGTATGTTAAATTTCAATAAAAACATCACTTACATTTTGCTGGTCTCACAGATGTGCTACATCTGAACATACAAATTCTGAAAATGCCTTCACAGGAAAGCAATTGAAATTAAACCCTTGTGCTAAATACCCTCAAGAGCACATATGGATTTTAACTTCCTGATGATGTGACCTTGACCAGCTGCCAGGCACCCACCCAGCTGCTCTCATTCCCTCCTCTCACCAGTGGAGAAGGAGGAAAAGCCCATGGGTTGAGAGAAAGACAGAGAGATCATTTACAAATTAGTGTCACAGAAAATAGACTGGGGAAAATTAATTTATTGCAAAATAAACTAGAGTTAGAGAGTGATAAAAAAGACCAAAAGTAAACACCTTCCCCTCCTCATTGCTCTCCTCTGCTCCCACATTCCTGGCTCCTCCACCCTCCCTGAGTAGCTTGGACAGCATTTTAAGGTCAGGCCCCAGCTCCTCTTTGCTGCTCCTTCCTCCTGACACCTTTCCCTTGCATGGGACCCTCCCACTGGATGCAGTTCCTTGGGATAAAAATATTCCTGTGGAGACTCTCCATGGATGCAGTGGAGGGAGGGTGGGATTTGCTCTGCTAAGCTCCTGCCCACAGGCTGCCAGGGAATATTTGCCCCACCACACTTCCATGCGAGCTGCAGAGGAATCCCTGCTCCTGCAGCTGGATCTCCTGTTCCCCCTGTCTCTTTGGGGATGTTTCTCACATTTTTCCCTTCACCATGAGGCAGTGATGCCCTCCCTTACTCCAGGTGTTCCCAAGGCATGACCACTGAGGCTGTGAGCTCAGCTGTGTCCAGCACAGGGCAATGCTGGCCACCAAGCAGGTGACCTTGACACCCACACCCTGTGCTCCTACCTCTCATGTCACCACCCCAACCCTGACTTAATTTATTTCAGCACTTCCATGAAATTTAAAACTCATCCCAACGACAATGAAGTGATATGGAAAGGTGCATTGTAGTAGGACCCATGAGGGGTAATTTTAGATGATTTAAGGCATTTACAGCATTGTGTGGCAACAGCTGATAGGCCAAGAAACGCTTATAATGTATTGTAATTAAGAAACAGCTTAGCTTCTGATTGTTATGGCATGAATTGTAACATCTATACTGTCTCCCCCTTCACATGAGACTGAAAATGAAGTAAGAGTTTTTAAAATGCCTCTCAGCTGCCCCATCTCTGAGTCAGAAAAAAGGAATAATCCAACAAGGTCCAAACTGGCTACAGTGAGAATCTCCCTCCTCATGATGGCAGGCAGCAATGCAGGATGCCCAGAAATTCTGTGCAATCTCTGTCCTTGGAGGCTTTCAAGCTCCTTCTGGATCAAGAGCTGAGTAACCTGGTCAGACATCACAGCTGATGCTGCTCTGAATGCAGGAGGATGGATTAAAACTCTCCAAAGGAACTTTCCAACTGCAACCATCCTATCCTGTGTTACAATATTAGAAATTGTGTGTATATTTCTTTTGCTCAATTGAATGTCATCTATCCATCAACTTGCAATTAAGTCTCTTCCAATACCCAAGGAGGATTTAAGTATGACTAAACACAGTAGTTTCTTATTTACAAGTACTGAAATTCCTGACTAACTGAAGGAAGTGACACCCTCTTGACTAGTCTCAATAAATTGTGAAAATGAACAAGAAATAGTCAGTTGTCTCTTTTTTATATTTCCAAATTTTAGTGGCTGTTTTTCTGGTTTTGTTTTGGGTTTTTTTTTTTCTTTTCGAATCAAAGTATTTGCAAATAACTGTGGCCAGGCCAATTTAAACTTCAGAATTCCCAAATTCAAAAATCAATTAAACTATTTTTTTTGTAATGAAACAGATTACAGTAGAAACATCTGCTTCAACTGGATGTTTTCCAGGGTATTTACAATTCAAATGTAGCTGCATTGTTTAAATAAAGAAGTAGAAATAATAAAACAAACTAAAAAACCCATGCCAACCAGTAATCAGAGGAGAACATGTCCAAGTTTCTACTCATGCCTGTTCAAATGAAAACTTAATTTAACTGCAAGTATTAGGTGTTGAAATACACCTTCAGCTGCTGTTTGAAATTCAAAGTTGCCAGCTGCCCTTACCAAAGGAAAAATTAAGTATTTCTTCAGAAATCTTCAAAGGGAGAAAGAAATAAAATTATAAGGTGAAATGTAAGCCATTGTCATATTTCAAAAGTATTGACTTGGCAGGTAATCCCCTTTCAGATGAGCTTCTCTGTCTCCATTACTTTGTAGCTCCACATCAACTTAGACACTGCAAAGAACTGAAGGAAGGAATTCCATCTCTCTCTGTAATTCCATTTTGTTCATTCCTGCTGCTGTGCCACCCACACATTGACTGCTGGCTTCTGGACTGTGGAAGGGATCCAAACACAAAATAACCTAGCACAGTGATTAGCTTTAATCTGCAGGTTCTCAGAACCTGTGCCATCACAGAGAGATTTTTCCTGGCCTTGCAGTTGGACCCCCAACCAAAAATGTTTCTTAAAAAATCCACTCAAAAAATCCCATTTATGTCTCTGAGTGTAGTGGGGGGGAAAAAAGGCAGCTTTATAGACAACATTTTGCAAGTTTTCATGTTCTAACTCCATTTATTTGGATGCATTTGCCCTTCCAATGAATGCACGGCAACAAGAAGCAAGATACTTTTCCACATTTAAAGCTTCAAATACATATACAAAGTAGTAAATTTGCTGCTCAGAAAATTCAGTCATCCTGCCTGTACACACTAACAGATCTAAATCAAGCATCTTTAAATCAAAGAAACCACTGAAACAACCAGCAATGACAGGTTTAAAGATTCCCAAACAACTATTCAAGAGAAGAGGAATAACTGTTCAATTAAATTAAACAATCTTCAAAGACAGTATTATACATCACAACACAACAGTGACAGCCAAGAAACAATGGCTAATAAACATAAAATCACTTCATAATATAATTTATCTTTGAAGCAAAGGCTTCCAGATTCTAAACTTTTATATTTAAAACCCTAAACCATGCATCAAATCCAAATAGGCATCTAAATGAACCTCCAAGAAACATATATGTCAAAGTTACACAGCTACAGTATTAGCACATTTGACAGTCTGCAGTGAGAGATCTGTGGCTCTCACTACAGAAACAAAACATGAATTGTACAGGATTTTACTGCCCATGTACTGAAATGCCCACTTATTAAAGAGGGAAGTTTAATAGAATCAAAGCAACACACAAAAAACCCATATTAAATAGCTCATGCATAAAAAAAATATTTAAACAAATACAACATCACTGAGTAGTGACTGCAAATACTTCACTCATTAGCTGAAATAAAGACTAAAACCTAAAGAGTTTGAAAAGAGAAAGTATTTTGCAATATAATACAGTATTTTCAAAATACCTATGTCTCATGTATTAAAAAAGCTTGCTTGGGAAGGAGTTTCTCTACAGCTGTAAGGAGGTGGAGAAGAATGTAGGTAATGGTAAAAAGGAGGTGATGCTAGAATAAAAAAGGAGAGTTCTTCACACTTTAGTGCATGAAGTCACTTATATTTTCTACTTAATTTCTCTGAATCTTCCACTGGCCTTTTACCAGAATGTCAAACCCTAGTCTGGTGAACGACTGGGAGCAACACCAGTTTAACTTCAGCTCCTGCTGGCAACTGAATCCTTAATAATTGGCACAGATTAACTCCGAGCAGCAGAGGTTGCAATGCAAAGAGAAGCTCTGACAACTACATGTGGAAGGAAAACAAATGAAAAGTACCCTGCTATTCTAAGTAATCCATTTTAAGTAATCCCACCTGGAGTTTGACAGAGCCACAGTGAGAAAGCAATGTGAATTGCAATAGGTGTCTAAGCACTCAAAAGCAGAACTATTCATGTGACATAGTAGTTCTTACAAGTAGAAACAGACCTCACTTAAAGTTGCAGTGGTTTTTTATTGTATTTCTTTAATTGCATATTGGCTTTAATACATTTATTTCACTTTACATTTAATCTCAGACTGATTTTACTCCTTAATTTCAGAAAAACACATGACAGAATTATTGAAACAAGCTTGTAGTCCATTCTTGTGGCAATTTTGTGACACTCTTCCAAAATGTGTTCTTTTCAAAAATATCAACAACAAAACTTAATTTACAGACACATCTACCCAAAAAATAGCACCACTACAATGTTACAGCAACCTAGACTGTTTCATTACTATTGAGAACCACCTAAAGAGATTGTTCAGTTTACAATGAAAGATTAAGCTATTTTCAGCTTGCAACTGCACCAGCTTCAGCCTGGACATTCAGTTAGGGCTATTCTGCATTATTCACAGCAAAATTTTCTCAGAGAGAAACTTCTCTGCTGCCGCCTGTGCAATCTCCCTCTGCAGGGAGCTGCTGCAAACACAACCCAGCAGTGCTCATATTCAGCTGGAATAGCTGTGAGACCCAGTTTAAACAGGCACAGCTCTCACTCAGCACAGAGCAGCATCACAGGCAGCCAGGGAAGAAGCTTGGTACCAAGATGAAATAGTAGATTCTCCCCAAATTGAAGCAGACCCAGCTAAGTCACAGAGAACTCTGGCCAAAAAAAATTGCCAAGCTAAAAACTAAGAAATAGAAGAAAAGCGTAAAAAGGAACATCATCTTTCAGTTTCCACTGCCTTTAATTCTGCATTAATTCAATTTCAGATATGTTTGTGCATCCAAGCTGCTCAAAGCAGCACACCTGCATGTTTTAAACAGCAGCAACTTTTTATTTTTTGCAGCTGTACACTCCTTCCATCATTTTCCATCATGACACAACCCAAGCTTTTTTTTTTTTTAATTACTACAAAACACAGAAAGTTGTTCTTGACTCACTATGCATTGTCAACTTTTACAACACAATTGAAACAGCCCAGTCTAGAATGGATTTTTGTTGGCAGATGTGAGCCTATTTCCTCTGACAGCATTAGCTCTGCCCACTGAGCACATGGACAATGTCAGAGCAAAAGCAGTAATTCATGCTGAAACACAGCATACATCAGTTTAGACATCCATTGCTTACAGCTGACTTTAAATTTAGAGAAAGTCTTTCTCATCTCTGCCCATAATATTCCCCATGTCATTAATTAACTATACACCATGATATTAATTAATATCATTATACACAGCCCAGTATCACATACACAACGTGGGAACTCAATTTATGCAGTGATGCCCAAGAAAAAATTGCATTGGGAGATACTAATCAAAAACACTAGTGCTGGGTTTTAGGTAACTGAAGGCTTTTCTAAGGTGTTTTTATGAAAACAGTCCTTGTCCTGCACCATCAGAAGGGGCCTGGAGGTTTCATGCAGGCTGAATCAGCCCCTCTGCTCACCTGTCCTCAATAAGGGACAGCGTGGAGCCTCTTGCTCTCAGCTAACAGGACTCCATGGATTTCACATTCCTGCTTTTCCCACAGCAGGTGGGACTCAGTGATGTCCAGAGCTTTTTGTGCAACCAATAACCCTTCAGAGGTGCAATGCAAAGATATAAAAAAAATTAAACAAAAAAAAATTATCATATGAACATTTAGGTTCCAAAAGAGCTCCAGGATCATCCAAGCTGACCATTAACCTACCACTGCCAAGTCCATCACTGAACCATGTCCCTAACCATAACATTGACAATTTTCTGTACACTTCCAGGGACAAGGATCCCCCCCACTTCCCTGGGCAGTCTGTTCCATGTCTGACCAACCTTCCAGTGAAAAGCTTTCCTAATATTCAATCTAACCACACCCCCCCACCCACTGCAACTGGAGGCTGTTTTCCTCTTACCTGAACAACCTAAAATATAATTGCCTCTGTGTGTGAGGCTATCACAAGAGCCTTTTCATTCATCTACAGAAGCTGTAAACACAGACAACAAAAGGAAGAAAAAGGAGAGACCAAAACTAGAAGCTCTTGATAGTGGTCCTTGAAAATTATACACTTTCTGTTAACTTTCTGAAAAGAATAAACTGTAACAATGCTAAAGCAAATCCAAAGTGAACATACAAGATTTCCATAGGAAAACAACTAATGTTAAGCTTCAGAATCCCCAACTTGAGGGTGAGAAATTGAGGAAAAGAGACTAATCAAAACCACAGGACACAGAGCACTCTGCCACTGCTGCTTTTTTGCAGCATGCACCACATCATTGTTTTTTGTCTTCCTTGATAATTAAAAAACCTACCTTTAACAGCAGTTCAATTACTTTAAAAATATAAAAATCTATAAACTCACTGGCAGAAAGCAGCAAGGAGTTGTAGACGACCCCAACACAGAAGGCACCTCCTGGGCAGAGAAAAGCCCTGCAGTGCCTGAACACGCTGAGCAGGGACACCAAGTGCTGGTCACAGGTGCCACCAACACACTCCTGGGAGCAGCAGGGAAAGGAATGAGCCTGGAGCAAGCAGGGAAATCCCACTGATGCTCAGAAGCAAAGCAGGATCAGCTGCCTGAGGTTAAATAAAGCTCCACAGCCCAGGTGCAGAGAGTGTGGCTCCAATGCCAGGTGATGCTGGTCAGGGCAATTAAGGGCCATTAAGTGTCCTTGGGGGCCTGACAGACTTTTTTTTTTAGCTTATTACACTCACCACAAATTAGAGTCAGTTTTGACAAAATCTGTTTAAACAGGGACCTTTCTGTCCATCAGGGTTTAATTAATATTGAAATAAAATGCCATTTAAACACATTAAGCAGATGAACTACGAGGATTAGTCCTGAAAGGATGTTTTACAGATTTTTTCTTAGTCTTTTATCAATAATATTCCTGTTGGGTTTATTTTCAAGGAGCAAGGACACTTGACTAAAAAAAAAAAAAAAAAAAAA